>CM047814.1:48972554-49256959 GCA_026214975.1 Gentiana macrophylla
GAAACCCAATGCAGTTCATCTATTATTTTGGGGTCAGTGTTTTACCCGGTCTAGAAGGAAGGTGGAAGATGGCGAACCGAACCACCGATGTCTATCGCAAAACCTGGATTGAAGTCACAAGAACAAATCATAAGAAGCAACGACGGACACAGAGGACTTTATTGAAATCAGAAAGCGATGTTTTCTTTTAGAAACCCTATCAACTGCTGTGCACAATGGGTTGTAAGGTAAAAACGACTGAAAATTTTATTGAATCTGGATATTGTCACTGGACCAATTTAAACAGACGAATGCGTATGTCGAAATAAAAGAAAGGGGAAGGGCACAAAAACTGAACACGTCGACAGAAACATGTCGTCTTATTACTAATATAAATAGAGGGATATAGAGAGAGATAAAATAGTATTGTATAATAAGATATTATTATATAATAATAATATAGATAATATAAATAATATAATAGTAGATATTACATAACTCATATAATAATATATAGATAAAGATAATATAAGTTATGTATTAATAAATATCATAACTTTAAGATATAGAGAAGATACTATATAAATAATGTGACACTTATATTATTAATCTCCAAACATGTCACATAAGATCTAATGAATATTGTGACAAAATAATTGTGGAGTAAATAATGATCAAACCCAAAATAATAATATATTATACTATAATCAAGAAGAGAAACAAAGAGAAATTGCAAGCTTGAAAACCAGACGCTTCCGTTTCGACCCGAGGGGCATTGATTTACTTGGCCTTCCTTTGCTATCTTCTCCATTGTCTCCGGCAAAATTGCGGTGAGATGAAAAGATATGATGTAGATCGGTGATCGGTGATCGGTGAATAGAGGGTTGAGATGAAAAAATATGATGTAGATTGGTGACGGTTCAGAGGTTTGAGCGCCAGAGGGCATAGGGCAGAGGGTAGAGATCGAGGAAAGCGACTTTGTTTTTTTCATCCAAAATGGAGAATGAAATCGAGAGATATTAGGGATTTACAAAGCTAATGAAAAAACTCAAGAAAAGCCTATAAACTTCTGGAATTAAGAAACTAATGATGCAATAACAGGAACGCAAATGTTAAGCTGTCCTCTACTTGTAACATACTACAGTACAATAAAATAAGAGCTTTAGTGATATAAAGTTGGTAACTACCTCTTTGAACTCTTCAAAAGAAAAGGCCTTCACTGTATCTTTGCGTGTTACACCATTCTGCAACTGAGCAATCAAAATTGGACACCAAAGCCTACAAAATAATAGCATTAGTTGTACTGATAAACAGTCCAAAGACTCTTCAATAGAAGATGATTTGTATACCTGACATTGTCCCCCGATGCTTCCCTCCCTTGAATGTGTGTGTAACTTTGACGTGGGAAAAACGATGACAGCTTGGAGTTGCTATCGTGTTTTACATCCGAAAGAGAAAGATTCGATCTTTTATCACCATTAACAGCCCCGTAACTTGTTAGAACCGATAGATGGAGTCGATAACCGACTTCTGTCCCTACTTCTATTGCTTTCATGAGTGCACCAACCAAACTGTTGAGCTGATTTATGTCCACTAGACCATTTGGATCTTCCCCAGCTCCAATGTGAACAAATAGTACATCATCTGAAGTTTTCCTTCTTTAAACCCAAGCAATTTCAGTAACTCTGAGGATATCAGAGATGAATCAGGATGGCTGCTATTGAACAACTTGTTCAAAGGCACAGTTGCTAACCCCAGTTTTTCCCCAAATCCAAGCAGGGTTACTGGTAACAATAGCAGCTTTCATCCCCATAAACCTGGCAAAATTGATTTTTTTAAAATTTGTTAATCAAAATCACAATTGATGAAATTCAAGAGATCAATTGAGCGATTCCCACCTCTCTGATAATGTTCCAATTCCACCATCTTTCACACTGAGAGATTCATTATCAAATCCATGAGCATCCGAGTAGCTCAGCAAACTCCCAAATTATTCTTGCATCTTCATTCTCTGCAAGCTAACATTCAATTGAGCAAAAATCCAGAATATCAACAGCTCCATTAAAGTATCATTTCAGTATAAATAATTTGCTTGGAAAGCATTTTAAACCTCGTCAATAAGAATTAATGAAGGTAGAGAGTTAATATAACAAATGGGCAGAGAACAAACCTGAAGGAGGAGAGTGAGGAAGAGTCAAGAAACCACAACAAGAGAGAGAGAAGCCAGAGAATGGAGATGGGTATGTGAAGGGTCCAGGAATCCGGCCAGCCCATCGCCGTATAACACCAGTGCTCTGCTTGGCTTGTCCGCCATCTGCTTTTCACCGGCCACAATTCATTTTTGGGTAATGGCAAATATAATCTGCTTTTGGAAAGAAATGGTCGATATAATCATTCGTTGTTTGTCTTAAAAAAAAAAGTTTAATGCGATTTTTAAGTTTTTTTCACAAATGCCTCTGCGATCTTAAGAGTCTTAAATCATCTGCGTACACCTTCCCAATTAGGCTAGTTTAGTTTAAAACACCTAAAACTTTCGAAAATTTTGCGTGAGAAAATGGTCTAAAAGATTGTTTAGACCATTTTCTGTAAAAAAAAATTAAATAATGTTAATTTCTTTAATAACAAGATTAAATAAGCCGGCGCCCCATTTTGCCACAATTTTCCCTGATATTATTCGAGGCACAAAGAACTTTAAAAAAGGAAAAAAAAAAAAAAGATGACGTCGACATTCTCATACTATTTAATTTATTTATTTTATCTCATAGTATTGTTCAAGGTTCTGATTACTTATAGTACGTGAATCTGATCGAATGGGTGATTCGTGATTTCATTTAAGAGGATTTAGAGATAAATGAAAGATACACTAACGGAATTAGGAGGTTTGTCTGTCTCCACACTAAATGTATGGGGAGTTGAGCTTTGAGATCTTGAGGCCTTGAACATTCACGGCGAAGCATGCTCATTGTGTTTCCTAACAGCTTTGACAAGTCGGGTGTTAAATGTGAAGTATCACCCGGGTGCAACAGTGATAGCGGCAAGCCTAGGACGTCGCCCATCATTTCTTTGGCGTAGTTTATTAAAGGGCCGAAATTTATTACTAGCAGGATTGCGGTGGCGTATTGGAGATGGTAGCTCAAGATTTGTCTTTCATGATGCTTGGATTGATAGACCACCGTCCGTTCGGGCCGCTCATGGCTCTCGACCGGTGGATATGGGATTGCGAGGTTAGTGACCTTTTAACTCCACGAGGCGTTCATGGAATCTCCCTTGTTACAACATATTTTTCTCCCCTGGAGATTGAGGCGATTCATCGATGCCTATTGTGCAGCCCACTTCTCCGTGTGGATAAGCGCGTAAGCATTATGACCGAAAGTGGCTGTTATACAATTAAGTCCGGCTATTTACTTGCTCTACTGATAATGCGTGGGTTATACTGGGATCTTACGGCTCGTCTTTCCGGTGAGAAGATCATGTATAGGGTAGGCTCTGGGGTTAGTTGTCCTTGCCGGGTCCACCACTTTCTCTTGAAGTGCTTGCAAGATTGCTTGCCCATGGGAGTAAATTTGTTACGCCGTGATTGGGAATGGTGTCTGCATCTTGCATGCGGCGAGGAGTGGAGACTATGTTTCATGTTTTGTATAAATGACTCACGCGACGCGTGCAATTTGGCGGGCATCGACCTTTTAGGATTAGAAGGATTGGCCTGGCTCAGATCGAGCTTCCGGAGTTTTCTTGGTGATCTCTTGGGCATTATCCAGAGGAAGAAAATGTCTTAATATTGCATGCTCATGTGGTTCCTAGGGAAGACACGTTGCGGTCTGCGGTGTTTGAGGGTAGTCGATCCATATATCACGGGTCATTTCTCTGTTAAGAGCTACGCGAGGAGAATATGCACGCAGGTATGGTAGTTTATAAAACAGAGATGCCCTATGTTATCCACCTCATGTTTGAGTCCGCCGCCCCACCAGGTCCTTCAAGTGCAACACTGACGCCTCTTTTTTGATGATGGTTCGGTATTGGGCTGACTTTTAAAGATTATGTGGGTACTATTTTAGCACTATACTCGCTTCACATTGATCCGGAGACCTCTTTGAACTATTGGAGCTTCGGGGGATATCTCACGCACTTACATGGGCACGCACTCTTGGTCTTACTTCCCTCATTGTAGAAAGTGATTGTCTTCGCTGCATCCAGGCATTAAATGGGTTGACTGATGATTTGTTTGTCTTTGACCGCTCTCCATGACGTCATTTAGCGATCTTTGGTTTTCTATCTTGTCAGTTTACTTTTGTTAGGCGTCCGGGGAATGCCCATGTTCATATATTAGCACGTTATGAAGACTTGGCCGTAGAATCTATCTCTTGGGGTGCTCATCTCCCGAATGATGTAACTACCGCTTCATTGGCGGACATGATTTAATAATATTACATTTCCTTTCAAAAAAAAAAAGTATGTCTGATATTATTCATTACCAATACAATATTTATTTTTTTTTTCTCAATATTACTCTAATTTATTATTAATCTAACAACTTCATTTTTTCTAAACTTGGAATATTTTATTAATTGAGGAATAAATATTACAAGTGGATTATGCACCCCCCACGGCATCTCTCAAAACATAACGTCATTAATATACATATCTCACCCTCTTAAAACCCTAATCCATAAAATGTTACGTGGGAAACCGGATGGAATGAAAAATCTAGCAACTCTTCATTGTTTAAAAACTCTCACATTAATAATACTCAAAGAGTATTTTAGTCATTTAAACTTCAAATTTATAAAATTCAACAATTTTCTTAATCATGTGAAAACAAATAAAATGACTTATAATATGAGTTGGAAGTAGTACCATAGATCTTGACATATATTGCTAAAAATGAACTAAAAATTACTCAATTAACTCAAAAGAGAATTGGGTGAGCATCTTTGTGTTTGGGTAATGACATATGGAGTGAGTTATTAACCGAGACACATCGATTTCTGTATGAAAACTTAGAATGGGGTGAGCAGAGGATAATGAGGGGAAATTGACATTGTTGAAGAGTTATGAAGCACGAACGCGGATACAGATATGTCGCACCACACAACATGAACAGTGATATGAGAATGTTAAATTTAAGAACATAACACAAAAGTACACATATTACAAACTATAAAGGATTGTTTTTATCATCGTTGAACAAATTATTAGAATGTGTATTATTGTAAAATCACATTTACTTGTCATATATGTCATATTGTATTTTTTATATATATATATTATATATTGTCTTTTAATCCTTCTTTTTATTTAGAAAAAAGTTGTAACACTCCGTTTCCGGATACCGATTCTTTGTCCGGAAAAAAACGTACGACACGTATATCTTCGCGCTTGGGGTAATGACGTAAGGAGTATTAACCGAGACACCTCGATTGCTGTATGAAAACTTAGAATGGGGTGAGCAGAGGATAATGACGGGAAATTGAGATTGTTGAAGAGTTATGAAGCACGAACGTGGATACAGATACGTCGCACCACACGACATGAACAGTGATATGAGAATGTTAAATTTAAGAACATAACACAGCAGTGACAAATATTACAAACTATACAAGATTGTTTTTTTCTTCGTTGAACAAATAATTATAATGTGTGTTATTGTAAAATCGCATTTACTTGTCATTTATGTCATATTGTCTTTTTTATATATATTATATATTGTCTTTTAATTCTTCTTTGTATTAAGAAAAAAGTCGAAACGCTCTGTTTTCTGGATATCGATTATTTATCCGGAAAAAAACGTATGACACGTATAACATTAAATAAATTCAACATTATACGTAAGCCTCTATGTCGTCGTATCGAGTTAAGCAAAATGGAAGCTAAATAGACTTGGGTGAAATCATAGTTGCTACTAGCAGTGGCGGACGCATGATCTCAGGTAAGAAGGGACATTAAATATTTTAAAGAACGAATAAATTTTCTAGGGGGGGGGGGGGGGGGAAACAACATGCGTACGACATATATTAGTAGAAGTTTTTCAGATCGAGGGGAGCAGTTGCCCCTCTAAATCAGATGTAGGTTCAGCTTTAGCTACTAGAATAGAATATCATTCATACTAAAGATAGAATAATTATCTTACAACAATGAAATTCAAAGTTGACAAAGTACAATGTCTTGTGAACATAACAAAATCCTACAGCATGTCTTAAAAGGAAATAAAACACTGTCTCTCGAAATATAAAGATCCATAGTTTAATACAACATGATCTAAGAAAACAATAAAAGCATTTTGTCATAGCATATCAAGGCATGATCACACCTCATCATCAAAGTCCTCATCGAACTCTAAAGCAAAATGTCCATCTTCTTATAGCAACAAAACATACATGCAATTATTAACAGGTAAAACCTATTGAATTGTTAAGCCTTATAACGGAAGGCTAACCAACTATTATTATTGAGTTGTTTTTATGAACGCGACTCAAACTCTGGGACTCACTTCATGCTGATCGACATGTCATGAGATCCTAATTGTTTCTCGCTTAACTTATATTTGTTACATCAGTATTCAAGGGCACTACGCATGATGCTACTCGCCATGAAACAACTGGTATCAACCTATTAGTGGATCACACTAATAGCCACATGCCCGATATTTGTGTGTGTGTTCGGAGAAGTCCCTCCTCCGTACTTGGGGTTTTAGTATCTTGCGGAGTTATTCACTTTATACTGTCCACGCCACACATCGCGATATAGACGTGTGTCTTACCAAGAATAACATGATGTTTAGGCTTTTAACTACACAAGTATGTATGTTATTAATCATCAACTAGTCACATAAGTCCTGTAAAGGCAATAACTCACTTACACTTCTACTATCTCACTTTGACAACTAGATACAACAAGCCTAACACATACATATACATTGATAAGTACTAATCCATTAAAGCACAAGACCGGTCATGCTCTTCCGACGGTCCTGAACTTCAACTCTTAGGAAGAATCTATTCGGTGCCGGAACTAAACACATCAGAAGCTTAATCATGGCTTGTTCATGTTCATATAATGTTATTATATCAAGAAACATCGTTCAAATGGCTTTGGGGCTCAAAATACCTTAAATCATAAAACAAGGGGTTGGCGCACTTAACGAAAGCAAAGCAGATCGATCAAGACAATCGCTTTATTTTGGTGTGGTAAACCTTTCAAATACCACTAAAACCTCGGCCAAAGTCACAGTCTCTCGTTTTTAGTTTGGCATGTGCTAAAGCCTCTAGCGCGTGCTAAAACTCTTTGATAACTATGCACCCATTCGCTTGCCTTCGGGCGTCTTTAAAACCTTTTGGCGCATGCCAAAAAGCCTAAAATCTTGCTTTAAACACGATTTTTCGCACTTTTACGATTTAAAACTCAAATGTACCACTTTTGATAGCAAAATAGACAAAAAAAAAAGAGTAAAAAGCACTTTATCGAGACCACAGCATATCAAACTTCAAAGGCAACTTTACATATAAATAATACTACCTCCGTCCTAAAATATAAGTCTTTTTGGTGTTTTCACACGGATTAGGAGTGGTTGTGTGACATAAATTATTGGAAAGAAATTACTATAATGTCCTTTAACTATCATTAATGCAATGCTTATAAAGTGGTTGGCTTGTTAATGAATTAGGGGTAGAGAGAAAAAAAGTAATAAATTCTTCATTGGTAATATAAATGACTTATATTATAGGTACAAATAAAAGGAGACAAAACGACTTATATTTTTGGACGGAGGTAGTAACATTAAAACATGGCAATAACTCAAATTTAAACATTATAAAACTAAAATTGTTCAAGATGAAAATCCTCTTACTTGTTATAAGAAAATCCAAAGCAAACTCCCAAGAAACTGTAGCACTTCTTAAGACTTCAATTCACAATCTAATTGATCAACAAATAAACAAGAATTACATGTGATTAAGAGTTCAAATACAATAAAAACGATGAATTAATCCAAAAGAAACCTTGTACTTGATCAAATCTCGACGATCTTCGAATTAGGGCAAAAACTAACCCTTTCCAAATCTTCAACTTGATAGCACCAAAGCGATCATTGTCCGCTCCTATTCCATAACACTTTTGTATCCGAAATTGACCAAGAATCCAAGATAATTTTGTGGGATTCTCTTCATGCTTTTCCTGACTCTTTCTTTTCTCCACTCAGAGTTCGTGCAAAGAGGGAATTCTGACAACTTCCACCCCGATAGAAGTTTTATTATCTTCCCAAAATAAACTTTCATTATTTCTTTTTTTTTTTTATAAAACAAACTTTAATTCTATAACTAATAAAATATATTATTTAGAATATTAATTAGGCAAAATGACACGTCTGTCATTTCTAAATTTTCGTAATATTACATAGTATGAACCAGAAGTGTTGCAGCATGTCGGTGTTTGTAAACACCCGGACAAATATATATTAACCAAAAAAAACGTCGAACACGTGTTGAGAGCATGTCGTATTGAATGTGTTTTGATTCTTTTTACTATCAAAATCTTAAAAAGGCCCTTAAAAACAACAACTTATAAAGATATTGAGTCTTGGTTTTTCCCATCTAAAAGACCGCTGAATCTCTATGAATTCTATCGGATCTGGATGAAAGACTTTACAACAAAGGTAAAAATAAATTATGTTTTCCTTTACCGTATATATATGTTTTCAACGAGAATAACCTATTGTAAACATAACAACCATAATAATAGTATTTTATTTTTTTTGAGAACTCCATAATAGTAATAGTATTACCCTCGTATTTCAATGGAAAGTAATAATAAAATTATAAAACGAATGAAATAGGTTTTACCTCAAGAAAGTGGTGGCACTAATGCCGAGCAATGTTGCTCAAAGCCAGAGTAATATTCCAAACTAGCCTCGTTTTTATATTTTGACATTTTTGCTATATTATAAAAATGTCGCTATTAATGCCGTTGCCGTTCATTAATTTTATAAAGGCCAAAAACCCAAAAGTACACAAACGGACTTATTGGACTTATAAGACAAAAGGAATCTGTTGAACTTATAAAGACACAAATTACATAGATAGACTCAAATACCCTTAATGAAGAAAAAAAAATAAAAATGGAAAACCTTTACTTTTCTCGCCACGATATGTTTGTAGGCGCAGCAGAATATTTGAATAGGGTGGTAAATCAGTAAGCTCCTTACCATGCTGCTCCTCCAACATCATCCGAGCAAGAAAATTTTTCTTATGCTTATGGATATAAACTTCCAATCATTTTAGTAACAATAGTAGTATTAGTAGTAGTATACGTAATAACAATATAATAAGAAAAAAGATACATCTTGAATCGGAAGCAAACAACTACATGAACCTAAGTGTATGCCTCAAACACATAAAAAGGATACCTCGCCAAACTCAGAGAATAACTTTTTCTCGGTACTGGAAAGGAATGCATTGCATTAGTTTCGCCTCGATTTGCAAGAGGTTATCACTCGTGAAGTCTCGCACTATTTCTTACGACCACCTAGACAATTTGAAAAACTTAAGTGACCAACCCGTTTCATTAAGTAAAGAGTCTCACGCTTCAAAAAACACAAAATCCATGTGTTTGTTTCACTCTTGACAACAAATTGTCACTCACATGCTCAAGTTCACTTCGGATCACCTTAACAGCATGTCGTAATTCTTTCTGCATAGCTTCCATCCACCCACCATTCATAGTATCCTCCTTAGGATGTTCATCCTAAAGACACGAATCATAAAATTGAAAATTGCAAATAGAGTCAAGAGACACAACACAGTGGATATTCTGCAAAGCAAGATCAACCAACCCTTTGTCAGTGCATAAACCGCATGAATGGTCTTCTCGTTTCCATTTTCCCGACAACGAACACCTCTTGTTTCATCAACAGCTTAAGACAGAGGAGTGACTCTGTGAGATAGATAAACACAAATTTATTAAATTGCTTCACTTTTTCAATACAAACCCAAAGCACATAAAGCACTTAAAACCCTCCCCAACTCAACCCCCCAACTATGCCAAATTTAAAAAAGCACATGTATATAACACTGCATAATAATGGCCTTAAAAGTGCAAGTAAAACTTAGCAGCTGGTCTCTAAGCACATTCACCACATAACGTCTCATGGGACCCATCACGATGTTATAATATTTGACGATGCGGAGACATCACGAATAAGAGACACCGCGATGCAGAGACACCGTGATGAAGTGACACCGCATTACAGAGACACCACGATGAAGTGACACCGCAATGCGAGGCGCGCGATTGCGAGACATCGCGATGTTATAACATTTGACGATCTGAGAGACACCGTGCGAGACACCACGACGAAATGACACCGTAATGCAGAGACACCGTGATGAAGTGACAACGTGATGCAAAGACACCGTGATGAAGCTACACCACATTGCAGAGACACAGTGATGAAGTGACACCGTGATGCAGAGACACCACGATGCAGAGACACCGCGATGGAGTGACACCGCGATGCAGTGACCACCCCCGATGTAGAGACACCCTCGATGCAGAGACACCACGATGCAGAGACACCGTGATGAAGTGACACCACGATGCAGAGACACCACGATGCAGAGACACCACGATGCAGAGACACCGCGATGTAGAGACACGGCAATGCAGAGACAAGGCGATGAAGTGACACCGCGATGTAGAGACACCGTGATGCAGAGACACCGCGATGCAGTATCTTTTCTGTTTGAAGTTTGAGTGCCACCACAGTAGTTGTGAAAATCACAGCAATAATCATTTCATGTTTAGTGATTTGTGAAGGAACATCCAAATTCTTTGAGGAGAAGGGCTTTTAACACAGGAAGTTCTTACATAGTCACTCCATTCACGTGGAGTGAATGTGTAGTTCAATCTGAACCATACAATTTCAATGCAGAATGAAACTGTGTGGTCCAGATTGAACCACATGGTCACTCCACACGAATGGAGTGACCATGTAAGAATTTCCCCATTAACATGTTTGCTGTTTTTCTTGCATTGAAGCATAAAAGAAAGTATTCTTGAATCCCTAGTGAAGGTGTTTGACAGTTGTTTTGTTAACCAAGAACATGGTTTTACTTGTTATATTCGTATAATCTCTTTCCGGGGTAATTACATTATAGGATCGTCTATTAAAATAAAATCGTCAGATGATAGCGCCACGTAGACTAAAAAACAAAACAATTATGTCTTTTTCTACACATGGCGGTCACCCGACGGTTCGTTTTAATAGGCGTGAACACTAGTCACCGTTGCATGGAACATTTGTCACGGTGTATGCAATGACGTCTTATTGTATCGATTTATTCAATGACGTCTTATTGTATTGATTTATGTAGTGACATCAATGTCACTTCATTAATTGTCTAATGTATGCAGTGACATTTGCAGTGACATCAATGTCACTTCATTAGTTGTCTAATGTATGCAGTGACATCTGCAATGACATCAATGTCACTTCATTAATTGTCTAATGTATACAGTGACATCAATGCTACTTCAAATCAATGTCATTAGTTTTCCTATTACAAAAACTAAAAATAAAAAGTAAACTAAATTTAATTAGAAAAACCTATAAATTCCAAAAGCATTTAAAAGGAATGTGGATTTTTTTCTACTGCTTTCCACAAATAAATATAGATTGCAAAGGAAACTCTAATGGCGTGTTTGGGTTGCGGTAATGGAATGGAATGAAATGCTTTTTTCATTACATTATATCAATTTGGCTTGTTTGGCAACAGAGGAATGGAATATGATTTCATTCCAATGGAATGAAAATTGATGATTTTCATTCCATCCAAAATCCGACTTTCGTACTCCTGTAAGCTTCATACCTTTCTCGGCCTTTTGGCTAAGATCAAGTGTAGTATCTGTTTTTATCAGTTTAATATATGATATATGGGCCATTGGCTCAAAAAAATTGTTCTTATAGTCAGAACTAGTCCAGAAAGAACTTTTACCTTTGGTTTTGATGATGCAATTACTTACAAATGTCAAATTACTGCTAAAATTAAATGCCCCGTCCCATTCCAATTGCCTGTGTTAAAAACAAAGACACGTAAAAGCAACAAAAATACTTATATTACACTAACGACTCATGAAAACTAAAGCATAAGCACGAATGTAATATGAACTTAAAACCATATTTAGCTTACGTATCATTAATGCAGAAGTCAGAATTCTTAGCCAAATCCTTATTCATGAATTGTGTCGTAAGATTGGACATCCTACCATAAACAACTTCATGAAGGTAGTCAACAAGTGCGGATTATCAACCGAATTTCGCTGGGTCAAGATTACATCAAACACTTGGCGTTGAGCAACCTCTACCCAACTCAATCAGATCATTGCGAAGACCACAACTATCGCGCACTTAGACTCATGTTATTTAAAATCTTTGACTTCCACCGCTACGGAGGTGATTGATTCCGCGCTGAACTCCACATTTTGAGTGAAAAGCTCGAGATTTCCGACAAGAAATTCTTTTGCAATGAGACAAGTGGGAATGATGAGGAGGACAAGGAAAAAAATCATTTTAATTGAGTGTGTGAATGCCAAACATAAAAAATAAACGTTAATTCCTTAATAAAGGCCAAATAACAAGTGGAGTTTTTAGGTTATTTTATTAGATTAGTGTCACTTTTTATCCATGTAGATATATTATTTCCTTATAAGTTCAATGATTTCTTTATGTCCCATGTAAATTTATAAGACAAAAACTATATTTTTTTCTCTCTCCTTGATATTAGATACTAGAAATAACAAATAAAAAAAAAAAAAAGTGTTTTTAGGCATCACCACAGTGACTCTATATAGTCTTCTATCCTTAAAATGAAGGTAAAAATAGAGTTTACTCCAAAATAGCTTCCATAAAGTGAGAGGCCTATCCCTATTTATTTTTAGGGATATATACAATCATCCCTACTTGTGGGGATGCCTATTCATGCTTTTAAACATATTTAATTATTAAAAATTATAGGGATATGGATAGGGATCTTCTTTAGAAATGAAATAATAAATATTTAATGTGTATAAATAGGGTTGAGAGGTAGAATATGTATTATTTAATATTATTTGAAATGTTATATGGGATAAAGATAGGGATCTTTGTTGTGGAGGTTTTTGAATTAAGATGTTGTAAAATAGAGATATGTATTATTTTATATTATTTTAGAGATAAAATTTGGAGCTCTCTTTGAGAGTGCTTTTATACCTACATAATAAGGAATCTACTCCATTTTTACACATCATCATCTCACCATCCATTTTTACTTATAAATTTAAAAATAAAATTTGGCAATCACAACCCCAAGATTGTTTTATTTTTATTTTTGAAAAGAACCCCAAGATTGTTTAGGAGTAAACATGGTGTAGCTTTCATGAAGTAAACCTATCACAACCCCAAGATTGTTTTATTTTTTTATTGAAAAGAACCCAAGATTGTTTAGGAGTAAACAAATTGTGTAAACTTTGAAGAAGTAAACCTATCATTACCCATTAATAAATGGGTTTATTAAGGGAAAAATTGTTACACTGAATTTATATTTTCTTACATATATTTTTTTAGGACATGATACATGTTGCCTATGATTTAGACTAAATCAATTAAACAATTTATTTAGGTTAAATTTTTTTTTGATGCATTTATTTAGGATAATTAAAGAAAAATAAGTACAGTTAAACCGATACATCTATTTTTTTCGTCAAAGTATATAAATATAATATATTTAATTTTCAAAATCTTATTCATTTATATAGTCATTTAACATTTTAAGTCATTTAACATTTTAAATAATAGAACCGTTATTGGAAAATATTTGGAAAAAACATTTAAGAAATATGAAATAAAAAACATTTTAAAAAACAAGGAAATAAAAATGTTCGGACAATATGTGCTTAAGAATTTTGGAAGTGTGAAAGTCGTGTAGACACCATATTGAATATTTAAAAATTAAAATAATGATATTCAAGCTGCCGAGACACATGTCGATCGTGGCCGCCCTATGCTAAAGCCGTTGAGACCCTGGTCTTAAGCGCACCGCTCGGGGCGCCAACAAGATACAAGTTTAAAAAAAAAAAAAAATTCGTGTAGATTTAATCCGATCCAACCTAATATAATATGTTAATTTTCTTTTTTTTATAAAGGCCTAAATTTTTTTTACTCTAATTGTAAATGCCCAATAAAAAAATTTACTTGACCCAAAAAAAATAGATATATACAAACAAGTTATTTTATTTTATTTTTAGTTTTATGACTTTATCTATATTATTAATTTATTATATATATCTATATTATATATTAAAAAAAAAACACACACAAAAAAAAAAAAAAAAATAGATAGAACTCATTTTTCACTCCTAAGTTCCGCCTTCCCCTTCAGCCCCGCTGCTGTTTCCTCAGCTCCCCTGCCGCTTGAGCTGTTGATTTTTTTATTTTTTTTTTTTTTTTTGTTTTCCTTTCCTTCTTTCAATTTTCCATTCATAAATGATAAATTCTATTCTCAAATTCTCAATTAAGAAGAATATGGTTAATGAAATTGACAGTTCTACTTTGATTAGTGATTTCGTCTCTAAATGTGTTGCAAGAGCGATCTTGAAATAGTAATATGTAAGTATGTTGTATGTATACGTATGAATTTGGTTTTTGTTTCTAAATATGCTAGAAAAGACTACTTTGTAGACATGTTTTGAGCTTATCAATAATGTTAGAAAAATGTGATAAAACAAACAAATTGAATGATCTTCAAGGCACGTATAAAACGCTTCTCTAAAGAGATGTTTTAAGATCTCTCTCGTGATTCAATGGAGTCTACTTTAGAGACACAATATGTTTGTCTTGATGATGCTTCTAAAAAACTTCATTATCTTTCACACCGAACGCCTTTGATGTCTCTCTATATATGAGACAACGAAAAGATATTGTACTCTCTTCACGAAAAAAAACAAACAAGTTCGTCTTCAAAGGATGTGTCCCCAATGAACATGCACCACCGAAATGATGTGTCCCAATGAAAATCCCTTCTACGAAATGGTGTGTCATTCGCGCACGTGTCGAACCCTATTTCTTTTCGGTGACACACATGCCGCACTCGATGTGCAACAACACATTCAAAACAAAAATAAAAACAGACTCATGAATAAAATATCTAACAAATAACTTGAATTTTGTATTTACGGATGTCAAAAACGCGATAAGTATGTTTTTCCAAAAAAAACAACTTTAACTAAAAGACCCAATTCGAGATTTGGTGCTTAAGCCCAACAAATACGAGGGCGACCACATTCTCGATGTGTGTCATGTCGAAAAATTGCCCGAAAATGCATACGGTACTCAAAGTGAAGTCTTGGTCCTTTATGCTTTATGAATAATAATAATTGAATAACATCCAAAAATACAAGAGATCTGAATAATAATAAGGGATTAAGGGTAATGATAATGCCACAACCGCTCGGGCACAACGAGCGACACAACCGCGATCTATACCGTAGATCGCGATTGTGTTGTATCATGATAAATGGGCCTACATCTACGGTATAGATCGCGGTTGTGTCCTAACGGTTGTGGCATTATCATTACCCTAATAATAATCAAATGAGAGAATGGTTACAAGAAGTTTGTACCAAATTACATACATCATAGCTTTTCCTTTTCAATTATTTTCACACAATAAAGTTTAATCGTGTGTGAGAAATTAGAAATTAAAGATTGTAATCTATGTCACTTTGATACAACTTTCCTTAAAAATTATTGAATTATAAAATTTAAATATGGTCTTTCAAAACAAAATAATTTAAGGTTATAGGTTGTAAAAAATGTTTTTGATCTAAAATGAGGAAAAGGACAAGAAAAATATGGTGATTGAGAAGGACAAAACGCGCGTATTTACTACATGTGTTACTTACATGTTGCTACAACCACACGTAGTAACACATGTAATAATGATGCGTTTTGTCCTTCTCAACCATTATTTTTTTTTTTTGTCATTTTTCTCATTTTGTATCTTATTTTGTCCTTCTGACCTCTGGCCCCAAAAATTTAAATATGTTGAAATGGTAAGTATAACACGGAAAATAAGATCATGAATAATATATCTTATTATATATTTACGAGTGAAAATAAAATCAATTACGACCCAAATCCGCTATTGACCCACCCCAAACCTGATTGTACCCGCTTAAAAAGAAAGGAAAAAAAATAGAATATCAACACATTAAGTAAACGATTTCCTGTTAAATTTTTTAAAGGATTTTAAAATTAAATAATAATTAATAAAGAATATTGACTCAAATAAAAAAGAAAAGGAAAAAAAACAGATTATCACCACATTAATTAAAAGATTACAAAATTGAATGACAATTAGAAAAGAACATTGACTCACGTGTGGAAAAAAAACACAACTCCCTCGGTTACAAAATTCTTTCCAAAAATAGTTCCTTCATTTCAAAATCTCTATTAATGCTCCATTGCAACGGAAAAAATGCCGTTAATATCAAAATCTTCTCAATGCTTAACCCTGGTTGGGAAATAATTCATCTCCATGAGAAATTGTTCAATGTGCTGCCACCGTTCAACGTGCCGCCACCATGTGCATCTCGAGTATACAAGGTAGGGTTTGTGGTAACCATTTTGTTCCACAATTTTAACGTGCTTTGATTATCAGTGCTTTTTATTTTATTTTCAAAAGGATTTATAACGACACCGCCACTGGTTAGAATTTTAATTTGTTTGCACTTTGTCAAATTCTATAAGGACGGGCTATGAAAATCAGATAAAGACAATGTTCTTAGGTTACATTGGTGAATCTTGAGTCGACATTTCAATGAGCCTTTGATTTGAAGTTGTATATATGCAATTGTGCATTATATTTGATGTATCAATGATGATTTTTTATGGCTGTTTAAGATTGGCTATTAATTTTGTATTCAAACAACATTGTTGCTCATGCACAATTACGAGAGAGGTGAAATATCAATATCATATTTTACATTTTCCCGTACATTGCACGGGTTTGTGGCTAGTATTTTAATAATCAAGTGCCGACTATTCTCATATTGTACTTATGTTAATAACAGTGTCAACAAAACTAAAGAAATTCATTAACAAAATTATTGATAATAGTAGTCTGGCATACAAAAAGTTTTAAATGGCTTTCAAAAAAAAAGTTTTCAGAAAAAAAGTTTTAAATAAATAGTTTATTGGTTTACGTACATAAAGAATACTTTTTAAAAAAAACAAATAATACTACTTCTTAGTCTACGAGAGAGAATGACATAAATGAAAGAAAGAAAAAGAAAGAACGATTCCCCAAATCATGCTAAATGCCTAAATGAGGAGGACGTCCAAATCCAACTTTATTGATGACGAGGGTAATTGTCGAAAACGCTCTAGTAGCAACATTATTGCTCTGGCATTAGCGGTAGCCGGAAGAAAGTAGTAGTACTGTACAAAAGTGGAGCTAAGAAAGAAAAAAAGAATCTGCAATTAAAGACCGTCACTAAATACGGGGATCAAATAGTTTCGATCCCTGGTTCTTTCCCCAAGTACTCCGCACAGCAAAACTGCAAAAAAAAAAAGTTATAGACCTCGATTTTCCCTCCGATTTCCCCAACGGACCAGCAAATAATTGAGTTATTAGAACATTTCGAATATAGAGCTTATCTTGTGTACACGTCATATCCCTTTTCTCTATAAACATTTTCTCTACAATCATAAACCTTTTAAAAGCTTTATTAGATGGGAACCATTACACATAAATATTTTTACTACTATACACAAAACAAAACAAAAAATTAAAAAAAAAATCACTTTTATTGCAGCTTTTTAGTATGTAGCGTGACGATGCCAAGAATTGTACCTACCTACGTGGCACTCCTTAGTGGCTCGACGATCAGTATGAAGAAAATGGTGTTAAGAACCTCATTGGTGTAGCTCAGACATTCGTCCCTGACATTTACGAGTACGTCTTGCACCCCGCTCCGACCTCCCTGGGTCGGTGGCCACAAGTACTCTGATCATCTCACGACCGGCCTTGGTGCTCGGTTTAGGTCGTCATGTTTATAAACCGGTTTTGGTTGGTGTTAGTTCAGATATGCTCCCTGACTTCCATAGGTCGGCCGAGCAGCTTAAGTCAGTTCGGACAGCGTCGTCAGCCTGAATCTATCTCTCATCCTATTTCCCACGTGTTGAATAGACAGATAACTATGGAAAGAATCCTGAGCCATAGAGGCCCTAATCTTTACCATTTAATGCAAATATTCAAATACTATAATTATCTCCTAAAATTGAGGAGATAAGCCAACCGCAATCTATTTTCCTTGAACATGCTAATCAGTGTCTATCACAAACACGCCACACGTTAACCTAGAGCACAAGTCCCTCTATATAAGCAAATCCTAAGGAACTACGAAGACTTGATCCAATCCCACCATTGGATACGTAGGCAGCTTGAGAAACATCTCAAGTGCAGTCTAAAACACCTCAAGATTACCTCCTCGTTTGTTCTTCATGTTCTGGGTAGTTTCTTCAGAATGTCATCAAGAGAAGGAACCCAAAACTGAAGGAGAAGATTTTTGGATCGTCAATTGGCACTAGAAGGAGGGCCTCTTTTTTGTGAGTAATTTGTCCGTGGAATTTTCCTTAACATGAAGAACGTAAACACCATCTCCGGTAGCTAAGGCGGCCAGGCCCTGGACGATCGACGCTCGATACCACAACGCCCGGAAAAGACGTAGAGATTTCCTCGGCAGTGGCTTACTACACGAAGACCATATTCCTTCGTGATTAACAACGGTGGCCTCATCATCGAAGCCGTGGTAGATCGAAATCTGGTAAGGCGTATTTGTATTGACACCGGAAGCGCGGTTAGTGTTTTATACTACTCTACTTTACATTTGATGCACTTAAATAACTTTAAGTTAGCCCCAGCCACTACACTTTTATTCGGCTTTGCCGATCCTCCAGTGTATCCTGAGGGCACCATTGTCCTCCCTACCACCTTCGGCCGACCTCCCCTAGGACGAACTCTCCTAGTTGAGTACGTGGTGGTTAAGGCACCATCCTCTTATAATATAACTTTAGGGTGACCCCCGCTGATCAGTTTACAGGAAGTCGTGTCACTCGCGCACAATTGCCTAAGATTCTTGGCCGATGGAGGCCTCATGGAAATCGTAGGAAACATGGATCAGGCGAGAAGCTACTGCGCGTCCGGAGCAGATGGAGCTGTCGAGTCTGGACCACTATCTATCGCGGAATTGCTGCCCGATGGAGAGGAAACCTGGTCATCTGATGACAAAACAGAAGAAGTATGCCTGTGGGGAGATCGAAAGGATCGGACCGTCGTGGTAGGATTATGGATCCCTGACCTACACAAAGAACAGCTGGTAGCCCTGCTAAAGGAATTTAAGGACGTGTTCGCCTGGACTACGGAAGAGATGCCTGGTCTGTCCCCCGCTTTAGCTATGCATCAGTTGAATGTCGACCTGAACCGGAGGCTAGTCCGCCAGAAAAAGAGGCATTTTGCACAAGAGCGGATGTACACCGTTAAGAAGAAAGTGACCAAGCTGGTCCATGCCAACATCATTCGAGAAGTGAGTTACCCCGACTGGCTGGCAAACCCCGTCTTAGTAAAGAAACCTGACGGAAGTTGGAGGATTTGTATAGACTTTACAGACCTTAACCAAGCTTACCCCAAAGACTGTTACCCCTACCCAATATAGATCGAATGGTGGATTCGACCATAGGGTTCGGAGTCTTTGGTTTCCTGGACGCTTACTGGGGTTACCATCAGATTGTCATGGACCCCCATGACGCCGAAAAAACCTCGTTCATCACTGAATATGGGACGTACTGCTTCAAGACTATGCCATTCGGCCTAAAAAATGCTGGAGCAACCTACCAAAGGACAGTCATCAAGATATTTGCAAACCAGATTGGGAAGTGCATGGAGGTGTATGTGGATGACCTCCTAATCAAAAGAAAGACCCTTGAGCAATACCTGATGGACGTAAGGGAAGTCTTTGAAGTACTCAGAACTTCACAGATGAAGCTTACTCCAAAAAATGCACATTCGGAGTTCAAACCGGAAAGTTCTTGGGCTATATGATATCCAAGAAATGTATCAGAGCTAACCCGGACAAGGTAGAAGCGCTAAGAACCATGCCAACACCAAGGAATGTCAAAGAAGTCCAGAGGCTAACAGGAAGGATGGCCACGCTCTGACGCTTCTTGTCTAAGTCGGCTCAGCGAGCCCTCCCATTCTTTAAGATATTGAAACAAGCTAACCCGTTTAAATGGGACGAAGAATGCCAGCAAGCCTTCAAAGATTTGAAAGCCTACCTAGCCGAGCTACCCACGTTAACCTCACCGCAGCCGGGAGATACATTGTTCGCCTACTTAGCAGTATGTGGCGAGGCCATAAGCGTTGTCCTCGTCAAAGAACATGGCAGAATGCAGAAGCCAATTTTCTACGTCAGTAAGGCCCTTCACGGTCCAGAGGTCAGATACTCAAAGGCCGAGAAGCTAGTATTAGCCTTGTTAGGTGTGATGCCCGAAAGACAATTTTGTAATTGTTTTATTTAATAAATGAAATGATATTATTATTCATTTTTATTATTCTCATATTCACCGATGTGACAATAGTATTTACACTACGTAAAACCCTAAAGTATATCGTTTATGTAATCACTTAACTCGATGTATGGGATATACACGGGAGGATTGAGTTAGTGAAGATGTACTTAAAATACAATTAGCCCACAAAGGAAGTTAATCGAGAGTATCGGGTCTCTCCTTTAACGTGCTATTAATGTGCCCGAGAACACAATAGGTGTGATAGTCCTATCCGGACTTTCGGTTAAGAGAACCTAATGGGGCATTCATATATGATAGATATATCATATAGTATTTGGACCGATTTGATTAGAGTTCACGATATAGTTCCGTAATCGAGAAGTCTTATCGAATCAATGGATGATCATATTTATGGATATATCTTAATCTCGAGGTAATCACGACCAACCGCTTGAATCGGTATGATGTTTGACTTGACGGTTAAGGATTACACTGAGTGCGTGGTCCGAATTACCCCATCTTGGCATTGTAATTGGATTGAGTGAATAGTACGTGTTATCACGAATACGAATCCATTCCTTCCATTTATGGAAGTAAATAGACGCTTCCTTATTTGTTAATCCTAGAAACCGATCGATCGCGCGAGTTCATATTACACCGATTAGCTACCAAAGAGTTGTATGAATTAATTGATCACTGGGGGTTAATGGTAAATAAGGATAAGAGGTTCGAAAAGGGTTAACGGTAACTTCCCGATTTAGAATGAACAGTCTATGGAGGATTAATCCATATGTAATGATTATATCAATGGACGCTTGTTATTATTCTCGTGAGGAGATAAATATATCTTATAATCGGAGGAGTGCAGTCACGGGATTATGGTGGCATATTCCTGTGATTGATTTATCGTATATAATTATTCTGTTCGTAAGATAATTATTTATTTGATTTATCGGAGCCGCTGATTATTAGTCCATGGTCCCCGACGTGCCTCCTAATATAGCATAGCTATTCTCGGACGTCGAATCCTAATAATATTAATTTAGTTCTTGTTGGACTTTATTAAAACGATATGTGAATTAATTGTTTAGTAAACTATTAAATTAGTTGGGCTAAATAATTAAATATGTGGAAAAGACATTTTCCATAATCTTGGCCCAATTATTGTGAAATGGCAAAATTGATATTGACTAGGTCAATAATTGGTGAATTTCGCCCCCCCTTATTATTATAGAACAAGAAATTATTTTCTTGTGTATTAATAAGACATGTGCATAAAATATTTATTGGATAAATATTTATGGAAAGAAATAAAGATAAATATTATTCTAGATTTGTTCTAGAATATTATGGGATTATTTTTATTTAATGGATTTATTTTAATTGCAAAAAAAAAATCCTTGGAGGCTAAGTTTTACTCTCCTATATAAATAGAGTTCTCCCAAGCCTTACACACACAATAATTTGACTCTTAAGAAAAAGCAAGAGGAGAATTCGGCCAAGGGGTTTGGGGAAAAATCTTGGAGGTTTTTCCGGGTAGCATATCGGAAGGGTTTGAGTCGAGAATTTCCTTCCACCGGGAGTTGCTTGGATCACACGTACGGAATATCGTGGTGCTCTTCACATCTTCTTGCATTCTTTCTATTGCAGTTCTTCGACTTGGATTTTGAGATCCAAGAGGTAAGATCTACAACCCCTTGTAGATGTAGATCTAGTTATTTTATTACGTGTATTTTATAGATCTAGATCCTTAAATCGCTTCCGTTGCGCATGTTATTACTAACAAGCCTTAGTACATACCTCCCAAAACGAGACCTTATTTTCAGGCTTACCCGATTGTTGTAATTACCGACCAAATTCTTCGACAAATATTAGCTCGTCCCAAACATCAGGGAGGTTAACAAAATGGTGGTAGAATTAGCCGAGTATGATTTGGATTTCCGCCCCCGAACGGCTATCAAAGCTCAAGCACCAGCAGATTTCCTAGCAGAAGAAGCAACCATAACCGCCGATCAGGGTCAATCAAGCGCCGAGGTCGAGTACTGGTCACTGTATGTCGATGAAGCCTCTAACAAAGATGGGGCCGGGGCAGGACTCCTGCTCATCAGCCCAAAAGGCGAGGAATTCCCCTACGTACTCCGATTCAACTTCCCGGCCACCGATAATGAAGCCGAATACGAAGCTCTGATCACCAGACTCACTTTAGCATCCAAGTTGGGGGCAAAGAGTCTGCAGGTATACAACAATTCTCAGTTGATTGTCAATCACGTAAAAGGAGAATACGAAGCCAAGGAAGAGCCTATGAAGAAATACCTAGTCAGAGCCAACGATCGGTCAAGGCCTTTCACACGGTCATTATTGAGCAAGTACCCCGATCTCAGAATTGACGGGCCGATGCCCTCTCCAAGTTAGCATCTAATTTCGTTTCCAACAAAAAAGTGTTAGTGGAACTATTGCAGGAAAGAAGTAGTGACACCCACGAGGTCCAACCGATCATCCAAAAGGATACATGGATAGACCCCCTAGTATCATATCTCTGCAATGGAATATTGCCAGAGGAAAAAGTATTGTCAAGAAAGATAAAATTCCGAGCTACCCGCTACTCGCTCTTTGACAACATACTTTATAGGAAATCTTTCGTGGCGCCCTTGCTCAGGTGTGCGACCGACGAGGAAGGGAACTATCTACTCCGGGAAATCCATTTAGGGATTTGTGGAAACCATCCCGGGGCTCGGACGTTAGCACGAAAATGTCGACTATTCGGCTATTACTGGCCGACCATGAAACAAGATGCCGAGGACCTTGTTCGCAGGTGTAATTCTTGCCAGGTACACGATCATATATGCCATCAAGCTTCTCAGCAAATGACCCCCTTAATCGCAGCATGGCCTTTCGATCAGTGGGGGGTCGACCTGGTCGGACCCCTACCTCGGGCGTCAGGAAACCTCATATTTTTGGTGGTCGCTGTAGATTACTTCACCAAGTGGGTGGAAGTCGAACCCCTCACCACAATCACCGCTTAAGTCATTCAGAAATTCCTCTGGAAAAACATAGTTTGCCGGTACGGGATTCCAAAGATTTTGATATTAGACAATGGCACACAGTTCGAAGATAAGGGAGTCCGATCCTGGTGCGCCGAATTAGGAATTTCCCAACACTTCACTTCAGTAGGCTATCCTCAAGAAAATGGCCAAGTTGAACAAACCAATCGACAGATCAAGGTCGGCCTAAAGAAAAGGCTCGAAGAAGAAGGAGAAAGTTGGTTAGAACATCTACTGAATATTCTATGGGCATACCGAACGACCCCAAATACGGCCACAGGCGAAACACCTTTCTCCCTGGCCTATGGAAGTGAATCCGTTATACCTACGGAGATCGGATTACCCTCACCAAGGCTCGAGCTTCACGCAAAGCCAGATATGAAATTGGAACTCACACACGCCAAGGATGACCTGGAGGAGAACATGGAGATAGCATTCATCCGAATGGCCAAATACAAGCAAAAGCTTTCTCAGTACTACGACAGTAAAGTGAAACACTCGTACTTTAAGGAAGGAGACTTGGTACTTCGAAAAAACCAAGTTAGCAAGCAAGGTCCCGAGTGCAAACTAGACCCGAACTAGGAAGGACCTTACAAAGTGGTCAAAGTGCATGGAAAGGGTGCTTATTAGCTGGCCGACTCTCGGGGGAAGACCATCCCCAGGAGTTGGCACACCAACAACTTACGAAAGTTCTATCCTTAGAACATATCTCTTCAACAGCCCCTACAGGGCTGGTCCTTTCTTTTAAAAGCTTTATTTTATCTTTTTTCCATCTGAATAAAATTGCTTTTATCATTTACTTTATCGGCAACGTTTATTACAGATTACAATACTCATGTTAAGCGTTAGTCCGAACTGACCCCGCTCTCCCCATCTTTAAAACGAGAAGTAAGCATTAGCCTGGCCCTGTTCGTCCTTCATACTCCACGTGAGACGCCAACTCCGCCGACCACCGCCGCCAAAACATTCATATGATAGGTCGCCCCAATCCGACCCTTACCATGCGTGCCTTGTAACAAAATTTTAACTATTTGCGCAAATAATACATAATATACACTAGTATGCCATCCCTGAATAATCATAGGCATGCCATACTAGGGGGCAACTACATCACTCACACAAATACAAATACAAAACAAAAGTGTCAATCACGGTCAAACAAAACAAAAGCTTCAAAAATTCATTACCTCCAAAAGCGTAATTACAAAAAATCACCGAACTACAAAATCTACATTATCAAAATATAAAAACTGAGCCTACATAGGGTACTTCGCCTCGAGATCCACCCCCGCTCGAAATTCCTTCACCCGAAGAGAGTACATCGATTCGGCATTAGGGCTAAGCAAGTTTTGGAGTGAGCCAAGCTGTCAATTATAAGGTCCGGATGAAGGACCCTACAATCGTTTATCCCTAGTGTGTAGCTAGTTCTCACAACAGGGCTCAACAGCCGCTTTAAGGATTCAATAAAGGCAGATGATGCCTTGTAATCTTTAACGGCTTGAGCCGAGCCCTCTTGTGATTTAGAAATGGAAAGCTTGGACAATTGCCTCGGATGCCAAGAGCTCCCTCGAAGCCTTGCGACATGACCGTCTAGCTCAGCTTCTTTTCTAAGTGTTCATTCATGAACTCCTGGAGGCGAGCGTCATATTCAGACCTTAACGCCTTCGTCCCTTCCGCTTGTAACCGCAGCTGCTCTTCATGTTCTTGTATTCGATCATCTTTGGACTTTAGATCGGAAGCCCTCTTCTCCTTTTCAGCAGACGAACGCGCAAGATGGCAAAAAAATCTCTTCACCTACGACCGACCCCTAAATTGCGCGACGTGCGATTGATGAGCTAAAAATCTACCCACAAAAATACAATTTATAAAGACTCGCAACTGTGGGTAAACTAACTCTCTAACCAGCAGAGTACCGGGTCAGATTGTTAGGATAGCTACAGGAGTACGAGGTCGATCCCAAGAGAAATGTGGTTGTGAGTACCAAAGCGAACGTGTGTCTTAATCTAGGCGATCAAAGTTGTGGTGGAGATATTACACTAATGCAGAAAGTAAATATTATTCTAACGAGTTTATCTAGGTGATTAAAAGCATAGCCAAACTATGATCCAACAAAGTTACTTTTACCCCATAGGAAAAACTTGACAAGGAGTGTGTTTTAACTCGATTCAATTTATATGACATTCACGGGTGTCAACTCTTTATTCTTGCGTTAAGGTCCGAACAACTCTCGCTTAACCCCCATACTAGGTTTATTAACTTTCCTTTAAAAGCTAACTTGCCTAACATGGTTGACCGTAATAAAAGTCACTGAAAACCTCAAATAAGCATAGTCCTAACGTGTCACTTAGGTTGTCAATCTAACTATTAAGGCTATGTTTTAGTGATTCTAATACTGTTTCCACATCTCATAGCGAAGTGAACAAGGTTGTCAATCTCATTCAAAGTCAGTAAATGATCAAAACAAGTTTTAGAACATGAGTTTATCCTACTGAACGTTTAATTAAGCGCTACACAACTCCATCTCGTTTCCCAAGGGTTGATTTCACCCGCTTTCACATAATTCAAGCTATGAAACGAGATTAGCTACTCATATATATATATATAGATATATAGATATATATAAATACATAATATATATATATATATATATATATATATATATATATATATATATATATATATATATACTAATATATATATAAGTACATAAGTATATAGATATATATAGATAGATATAGATAATGAAAGAAATGAAACAAGAAAGAACAAAAGGAAAATGATATTATAACGAAACTATTCGAATTATTACAACTATATAACTATATATATATATATATAGGCCCCAAAACATAAAAGAAATAAAAAGAAAAAGGCAGAGGAATATATATATATATAGATGTATATATATATTTTGAGACATCTGAAACAATTGGATCGAGGTGAGTATTTATAGGGGTGGCGGACCGGTGCAGGCCGGCCTTTTCCCGGCGCGGGCCGGGTAAGGGAATCAGATTCCTTGTGTGTCAGACCCACGTGCTGTAATGATGATTATTCCGGCGTGGGCCGGCTTATTCCGGCCTAGACCGGAAAAACAAAATATCTTCTTCACAAATATTCGGTAAAACGGCCATAACTTGAGTTGTAAACCTCCGATTGACGTAATTTGAAATGCGTTGGAAAGCTCATTTGAAGATTTAAAACTCTCATGAAGAAGTCTTCCCCAGAAAATGCCTTTAAGTTGGGTCAAATGTCCGTCGAAGATATGTTACGGTAGAAGCATTTAGGACAATTGATCATGTTTGAACTCGTAAGCTTATGACATCTTCTTCTACCCCTCGAAATCCATCTTTTAGGGCTCAAAACATGTCGTCACTCGGTATCTCGATCAACCTATAATCCTGCAATAAATCACCAAAATACCAAGCGTAAATCCGACACGACACTCCGGTTACTAAACCAGTACAAAACCTAGTAAAAACACGATATTTTACATGATAACTACTATTTATACATTTAGATGAAACTTAGGAATTAATGACTTGATTTGATATAAAAGTGCTCAAAATGGTATCATAAGTGGGGTAAATTGTTATCATAATCAGGGTGAATTTTTCCCTCATCACAAACCCCCACTTAGCTTTTGGTCGTCATCGAGTAAAACAAGCGATAAAATAAAATGAATGAGGGATAAATTCACGAAAATGTAAGATATAAGGAACAACCAGATGATGCAACCAATTAAATCATAACCACACGTTAACCTCAATTTAATTGTATAACAAAGTGCGTGTGTGAATAATCTCTCAAAATTATTATCAAGCAATTAATTATGAAATCATGTATACAACACTTGTAGTTGCAAACCATAGGCTTAAGAATGATACCAATCTCCACTAATCGAGATATTTGGAGTCAAGAAGTTAGATCAGGTAGGACTTGCAAGGTTATAACGTTAGGCCAGGGTAATTTCGGTTAATCAAAAAGGATATTTTAGAAATTGGAGAAAAAGAAGTACGAGTAAACCTAATCAACTCATGTACCACCTCATTGCTACCATACAAACTATCCAAACTCCTTTTTGATTATTTTCAACACTTTGGAAACCATAGGATACTAACGCACCCGAACTTATTGCCAAAATCGACTATGTTTCAAGCGTCATGAGGTGAGAACGAATACATTAGCACTTATCTCACTATCCCAACTCTAACATCATAAGAATAACTTTGAACTCATCTCTTTGATTCCAACCCTTTTATTTCTATATACATCCAAGTTTGTTTTTCTTCTTTTTGTTTTTCTTTTTGTTTTTTTTTTCTTTTTGTTTTTTTTGGCCCAAAACCGAGCATCTGGCCCAACCGAGCTCCTCCTCTCCTTATAGCTCAAAACCAAGAAACCAACCGACTAAAAACATCATTTCCCCCCACCTTACACTTGTTTTAGAAAATGTGGTCCTACAAAAGACTAAGTCCACTCGTAGGTTAAAATGAAGGAATGTGACCATAATAAGGCTCAAGGGTAGGTTTCATGAAGAAGAAAAAACGGCTAAAGCGAATGGTGGTCGACCATTCTATCAAGGCTGAGTAAGGGCTACGAAGGTCAAATGTTTAGGTTAAGGCTTATTTGGCTATGGTAGGGTCAAAGAGAATGCCATGACCGTCATCCCTAACTTCGATTCCAAACATCTTTCTATTTCGCCTTGAAAGGATATCAAACCTAAGTTCTAGTTGCTATAAAAGTATGCTTACATGATATCATACAAAAGTTGCATGGTAACAAAAGATTGAGACTATACGCTCATAAGAATTCATGTTATACAAATACACTTGGGGTTAAAATGTAATTACGGTTCACATTGGTTATAAACATCCAAATTGATCATTACTTCTTCAAATCCATGAAATATATATCTCGTACAAGTTATTTTAATCAACTAAATAATGCTCGAAAAGGAATCAAAACTAAGGGTTTAAACACTTACCGCCATTGCTAAACCAACCACGCCTCTACCCCCACTTACGATTTTGCATTATCCCCAGAGATAGAGAGAAAGACTTAACTTATAGACTAGCGTAAAAGGTGCTATCGAATCCCGTAATGACCATGAGAAAGCACGTCCCGAATCCCTCGTACCAAAACAACCAAAACAAAGCCAACACGAGACATGGTCCTCGTGCCAAAAGTATGCAATAGGGATATGGGAATAAGAAAATAGCCCCACACGTCGAAAAATTCGATAGGCAATATATAGCACATCGTTATAACAACTTTAGATGGAAAAATAACCCACATGGGTAAAGCACGTAACATCTAAGCATATACGTATTATAGAGTATCACACGAGCATATATCATAGTCAAGTCACTATTCCTAGATTCATTTTTATTACACACGCTTTATTAAGTGGGAATACTCACCACTATACTACAACGACCTTAATTTGAAACAGACTACATCATGAAATGAAATGTGTGCAAAGTAGTGAATGTGAGTCTTTTATACCCGCATCCTCAAGGTTCTCACAAAGCATTTTAACAACCTAAGTCCAAGAAATGATGTATTTGAATTTTATCTTTTTTCTCCATCGGGATTTTCGGATAACCACCGATCGTTCCTGCTTAATGACATTCATACCTTCATCTCGAGACTTGGTTGTGTTTGTGTGTTCATCTTTCCACAGATTCTACATTTCATTAAGACTAGTCTTTATCCAAATTATTATTATTATTTTAACGGGCTGCCTCCCGGTAGTGCTTTTGTTTAACGTCTTTTGCTCGACAGGGTGACTCTAAACAGACTCAATCAACCAAAATCCGAACTCAAGAAGATCAATAGCTTAAGAAAAATTAACAATGCGAGAACCATTGAAATTGTATTGTCTAGAAACGTACCTCTTTTAATTCTCGATGTCACCTCCACCCAGCCAGAGAATCTTCTGTTATCAGCCTGTCGAACCATCTTCTTTACTATTCCATAAAGTTTCATCCATCGGGGAGTACACAAACTGGACCGCAGAAAATTCATCCTCACAGAGTGGACGAATGTAGTAATCCGGGACCGTTATATTAAACACTACCAACTCTCCCAGTGGCTTTACTAAAGATGGCCAATCAATCTCCTACTCCTCTAACTCTGAAATCTCATTATAGCAAACTGAATCCTCAACCTTATTCTCAACCTGAACTTCTTCAATGAGCGCCTCATCGTCCTTAACCACCTCTTTTGCACATTTTTCCTCTCAAACCCCATTATTTCCATCAATTGCACCACCCTCTCTTGAAGATTTCTTAGGGCGGAGTCAGTACTTATCTTGGACTCTTGCATGTCCAGCAGTCGCTCTTGCAAGATCTGGTCCAATCGCTCTAGTTGCTCCATTTGACTGTCGGTGAAGTCTTCTCGTGGCATGGGGAAAACTCGATCATACCGACTTTGATTCATCGGAGGTGAGTAGCGCCCTCTTGCCATTCCGCATAATCGATCGGTGGCTGAATCTGGTAAAGCTATCAACGAATTGAGTATGAACACCGTAATCCTCGATAAGCACTAGGGGTTCAAGAACCTCATAATATTGTGGCTCATAACTCGAATAACCATAATTCTGATCCTGGTACGTACTAGGGCATTGATAACCCCATGAACCTTGGTTATTCTGCTGTTGATACTGAGGTTGAGGCACGAACTGTTGTTGATAACATTGTGCAGATGCCTGAGTGAGGTAGGAGTATTGCTGTTCAGGTGAGTAGTATTGATTGAAAAATCCATCCATTTAAGCTCAATTTGCAAGATCTTCAGAAAACAACAAGAAAACAATAAAATTTTTCTTTTTTTTTTTCGTTTTTTTTTATAATTTTTTTTTACACACACACACACACGAAATCTAAATAAAACGAAGAAAATAAAAACCTAGGCCCAAGCCTTCGGTTCACTTACAAGATATCACAACAATATCACACATTTCCCCGGCAACGGCGCCAATTTTTGATGAGCTAAAAATCTACCCACAAAAATACAATTTATAAAGACTCATAATCAGGGTAAACTGACTCTCTAACCAGCAGAGTACCGGGTCAGATTGTTAGGATAGCTACAGGAGTACGAGGTCGATCCCAAGAGAAATGTGGTTGTGAGTACCAAAGCGAACATGTGTCTTAATTTAGGCGATCAAAGTTGTGGTGGAGATATTACACTAATGCAGAAAGTAAATATTATTCTAACGAGTTTATCTAGGTGATTAAAAAGCATAGCCAAACTATGATCCAACAAAGTTACTTTTACCCCATAGAAAAACTTGACAAGGAGTGTGTTTTAACTGATTCAGTTTATATGACATTCACGGGTGTCAACTCTTTATTCTTGCGTTAAGGTCTGAACAACTCTCGCTTAACCCCCATACTAGGTTTATTAACTTTCCCTTTAGAAAGCTAACTTGCCTAACATGGTTGACCAGAATAAAAAGCTGCTGAAAACCTCAAATAAGCATAGTCCTAACGTGTCACTTAGGTTGTCAATCTAACTATTAAGGCTATGTTTTAGTGATTCTAATACCTGTTTCCACATCTCATAGCAATGAACAAGGTTGTCAATCTCATTCAAAGCTGTGTAAATGATCAAAACAAGTTTTAGAACATGAGTTTATCAAACGAACGCTTAATTAAGCGCTACACACTCCATCTCGCTTTCCCAAGGGTTGATTTCACCCGCTTTCACATAATTCGCTATGAAACGAGATTAGCTACTCATATATATATATATATATATATATATATATATATATATATATATATATATACTAATTTATATATAAGTACATAAGTATATAGATATATATAGATAGATATAGATAATGAAAGAAACGAAACAAGAAAGAACAAAAGGAAAACGATATTATAACGAAACTATTCGAATTATTACAACTATATAACTATATAACTATATATATATATATATATAGTCCCCAAAACATAAAAGAAATAAAAAGAAAAAGGCAGAGGAAATATATATATAGATGTATATATATATATTTAGGGACATCTGAAACAATTGGATCGAGGTGAGTATTTATAGGGGTGGCGGACCGGCGCGGGCCGGCCTTTTCTCGGTGCGGGCCGGGTAAGGGAATCAGATTCCTTCTGTGTCAGACCCACGTGCTGTAGTGATGATTATTCCGGCGCGGGCCGGCTTATTCCGGCCTAGACCGGAAAAACAAAATATCTTCTTCACAGATATTCGGTAAAACGGCCATAACTTGAGTTGTAAACCTCCGATTGACGTAATTTGAAATGCGTTGGAAAGCTCATTTGAAGATTTAAAACTCTAATGAGAAATCTTCCCCAGAAAATGCCTTTAAGTTGGGTCAAATGTCCGTCGAAGATATGTTACGGTAGAAGCATTTAGGACAATTGATCCTGTTTGAACTCGTAAGCTTTTGACATCTTCTTCTACCCCTCGAAATCCATCTTTTAGGGCTCAAAACATGTCGTCACTCGGTATCTCGATCAACCTAAAATCCTGCAATAAATCACCAAAATATCAAGCGTAAATCCGACACGACACTCCGGTTACTAAACCGGTACAAAACCTAGTAAAAACACGATATTTTACATGATAACTACTATTTATACATTTAGATGAAACTTAGGAATTAATGACTTGATATGATATAAAAGTGCTCAAAATGGTATCATAAGTGGGGTAAATTTTATCATAATCGTGGTGAATTTTTCCTCATCAATGATCAAGATCACTCGTAAAGAAAGTACTAAGAAACAAAGGATACTTACGTATCTCATAGCTTCAAGCCCGATTCGATTAAGTCCAGTCGGACATCCGAGAAACGCCTCGCACATAATCGTCGGTCGCATAAGGCTAAGTCCGAGATTGCCCCGAACTTTCTCATCTTCTTGACAAACCCCAGACGTACCCCACGCCATGTTTCTCTCTGAGTACGATCCCACATCAATTCTACATCTCTTGTTCACCATCTCTTCTCGCACCAAAGATCCCTTGGCCTGTGAGCTGTGAGGATCTCCGTGCACAGAGGAGTCACAGCTCCTCTTCCTCCTCATCCTTTTCTTCGTCCACCACAATAACAGGAACATTCATGTTCCTCCGAGAAGCATGAGGCTCCTCCTGTGTATCTTCCTCTAGTTAGGCTAACAGACGAGCTGTGTCAGGCCCGATGAGAGACCTTACGACCCTGGTCGTCTGAGGTCGACTAGTGTGTCCAAAGGTCTCGTCCACCTCGTTGGTTTGTTGTCCTACCTCCTTCCTGAGACCGGGGGCTTGGAGGCCGGCCAGAATCCTAACTACAAGAATACAGACGTATTACTTATGTCACTCGAAAACTTAAAAGAGAGAAACGATACTTACCCAGTCACGATCACTGCTAAAGGGAAGGTAAGGGTCGGGACCACCTCGCCATACGAAATGCTATAATCACTCGAGAGGATATTTCACGAAGTCTCGGGATGACCCCTACATTCTCGGATAGCCTTACGGGAGCCGACTGGGGAGAGTCGGGCACTCGCCCTTTTGGAGGAGCTTGTGTTCCACCGTCCCTAGCCGAGAATCCCCACCGTCTCGAACAAAGAAGAAACGCCCCGGCCATGCATTGTACTTGGGACCCTCGGGCATCATTTCCTTCACTCCCGTTCGACGGGAGAAGTACCATCCTTTTAACCCAGGGCTCTGGGCTATACGATGAAAGGTCCGGAAGAGACCCACCAAAAACCGTACCTCGATTGTGCGGCACAGTATTGCGAAACCTATCACCGTTCTAACTCCAGAGGGAGCTAGTTGAGCCACTCCCAAGCCGTAGTGCCGCAGGACAGATACAACAGACGGGCACAATGGCAAATTTTAGACCCACTTTCAACTCGAGCCTCGTAGACAAAGAAAATATCCATTTGGAGGACGAGATGCAAATGGACGAGGGTCTGCAAGTGGTATAGGGATGAACTCCTCCCGACGTATCTGTATTCTTCACAAATATATTCCACACTGCTTTGGGCCAAAACCGACACCAACCCGTGACTCCTCATGATATCCTGAGTAGCCTTCTGAATCTTATACCTAAAGAGAGGATCAAAGGTGTTTGACGACGGGGCAGATGAGGAGGCAACGGATATCGGTTGGGGGGGAGCCCAAGGGATTTCTTCAAACACCACGGGTCTGGTCCAGGATTCCCTGAGGAATGCTTCGGTCCTTGGAGAAAGCGGTTCCTCTCCAAAAGAATCGGATATATGGGAAGTAGGAGCAAAACCAAAGAAAGGATCGCTATACGAAAGTAGTAGTGAAAAATGGGAAAACAACCAAGAATGAAGTGACGTTTGGAGTGGTGTGTTTTTAACCCCTCACTTGCCTCGATAAACGGCCTTAGTGGGTAACGACGCCTCGTTTTCCGGGATAGCCATAAATACGCCATAACTAGCCTTACCATCCGCAACTTCACATCGCTTCAAAATCCACAAGTTAAACCTCCGTGCCGAGCCACCATCTCGATAGACCGAACCGACCAACCAAGGGTCGGCCGGATTTAGGGGCTTATGACGATGCCAAGAATTTTACCTACGTCGTGGGCACCTCCTTAGTGGATCAACGATCGAGATAGAGAAAATGGTGTTAAGAACCTCATTGTTGTAGCTCGCACATTCGCCCTGACATTTACGAGCACGCCTTGCACCCCGCCCCGACCTCCTGGGGTTGGCGTGCACAAGTACTCTAGTTTGTCCGCGACCGCCTTGGTGCTCGGTTTAGGTCATCATGTTTATAAACCAGTTTTGGTTGGTGTTAGTTCGGCTATGCTCCCTGACCTCCATAGGTCGGCCGAGCAGCTTAAGTCAATTCGGACAGCGTCGTCAGCTTGAATCTATCTCTCATCCTATTTCCCACGTGTTTAATAGACAGATAACTATGGAAAGAATCCTGAGCCATAGAGGCCCTAACTTTACCATTTAATACAAATATTTCGAATACTAAAATTATCTCCTAAAATTGAGGAGATAAGCCAACCGCAATTTATTTTCCTTAGGGAACACGCTAATCAGTGTTCATCACAGACACGCCACACGCTAACCCTAGAGCACAAGTCCCTCTATATAAGCAAATCCCTAAGGAACTACGAAGACTTGATTCCAATCCCACCATTGGATACGTGGCGCTTTGAGAAACATCTCAAGTGCGATCTAAAACACCCCAAGAATTACCCCCTCGTTTGTTCTTCATATTCTGGAAGTTTCTTCAGGCTGTCATCAAGAGAAGGAACCCGAAACTGAAGGAGACAATTTTTGGATCGTCAGAGCGGTTCATCTGCACAAAGCTTTTGAGGTAAAGATTTGACGACTCATCAGTCTCCAACCATCATAAAGCTTTGCTAAAGCTTTAGAAATTTTCCAAACCCCCCATTGGAGATAACCTTAGCATTAATAGCAAAAAAAGAGGTCCCGGCGTTTTCAGGCAGCTGCTTTGGTGGCATCACCGTCTTATCCCAATGCCGTTGTCTGGTCCGATGAAAATCTAGTTGTTGTTTGATGATACCTGGACCCGGGCAGGCTATCTGGTCCGGGCCCATATAGTAGTCTGGTCCGATGAAAATCTAGTTGTTGTTTGATGATACCTGGACCCGGGCAGGCTACCTGTACGGGCCCGTATAGTAAAAGTATAGCCGTCTGGTCCGATGAAAATCTAGTTGTTTGTGTTAGGAAATCTACGCGGGAACACAGCGGAATTAAAAATTTTGATTTCCTTTTACCCAAGATCGACTTCGTTTAAGCAACAAGCATAAAATAAGTAGACAAAAAAATACCTTGGTTGATCCAATTGGATCGACGCTTTCTCTACGGTTGTAGTTTTCGCACAAAGCCGCCCAACCGCTCGGCCTCTACCAAAGGATCCACACGAACAACTCGCCGAATCCCACCATGGATTGCTACCAGAAAAACTCGGCTGCTAGACCGAATTTTTCTCTCTCATAAATCTCTCTTTAAGAAGCTCTCTATTTTTCACAAGAACTATTAGCTCTTGGAATTGTGAAGTACAAAAGAGCTAGCCAAGCCTCCCTTAAATAGGGTGACCTGCGCCCCTACTGTTCCCAATCTGATTGGGATTAGCTTCCTACTAGATTGAGGAGAAAGAAATATTTTCCTAATAAAATATGAAAAGTATCTTATATTGATTTATCTCATTTAATTTAATATCCTATATTAAATATTTCAAATATATTGTCAATATCTTATATATTGACTATATTTATCTTGTTACCCTAAATCAATTTTTTTAAAATCAATTAATATCTAATATTAATATTATGGTAATCTTATTAATTAAATTGCACAACTCAAATGTATTAATCAAAGTATGTGAATTTTAGATCTAAGGAGTGGAATAAGCATGTGTAGATTGCTTTATTTTCGTTTTTAATTTTATTCTTTTCGAAATATATATCATGAATGATGCCTTGTGATTGTCGTGGTTGAAGAGATGGATTGAGGTTGGTATTGTTTACTCGTTAGATCTATTGTAAACTCATATAAATTCGTTTATATGAGTTTAGGAAATTTTGTAATTTTAGTTTCCTAGAAGTAGATCGTTGTCTTTGTTCCGCTTTATTTTATTCCCGGAGATTGAGCCGTTTTGAAACAAAAATCCCTCCGGTCGAGAATGAAGAATAAAAGTTGAAGAACAGTCCTCAAAATTTCATGACGATTGGAGTCCATCTCGATGTCCAATCGCCGCAATAAAGTTCTTCTTTAATGTGAAAAAGCACAACAGCCATAAAACCCCTAGCTGTGAGTTCGCCGATTTTCTGGAAGAGTTTGGAACGTTGAAACGAAGATCCGACCGTTCAGATCGAGTACCATGGAGTTATGAACAAGCCCTAAAAATTTCAGGTCGATCGGGTTTTGTCTCGATGCCCGATCTGCCCTGGAAGACATTGTTGAGCCGCAGCTTATAAACAGATGCAGCAGCTTGGATCGGCGGATTGCTGGAGAAAATTGGACCGTTGAAACAAAGATCCAACCGTTCAGTTTGAAGTGGGAGGAGTGAAGAACAGGTCCATAAAGTTTCGTGACAATCAAGGTTCGTTTGGATGTCCGATCATCGATAAAACGCAGCTGCAGCAGTTTTAAAATAGTAAACCCTAGTTAGGGTTTGTGTTTTTTTTTAATTGGTTAGATACGGGGGTACCAACGATCCATCTCGGTGTTTAATTTTTCCGTTTATTTTTTTTGTGTATGATCGAAATTATGTGATAGAAACCGGAAAATTGCCATGACATGCATCATATCATGATTCCACTCCAATGCATACATGTAGCTAGTTTATTTCGAATAAATTAGGCATGTATAACTCGTATAATTAGTTAAAAATCTTATTTAATTAATATGTGGTAGTTAATAAATAAGTAACTAATTATAAAACCGAGGAACCGGGTTTTGTCAATCGTTACGATTTTAGTGATGGATTCTCGTGAATCCCACTTAGATAAATCGTTGAGTTTTCGTGAACCCACCTTAAATGTAAAACGAGATTGCGCTTTGGTTAACAATATATAAATCGGAAAATCATTGTACACAGGTTCGGAAATGGTCTAACCATGGTTGGGTGAGTTCAACTGAGCTACGGCTTAATTGACTCCCCTCCACGTGTGACGTTTGCACGGGTGTTCAACAAGACTTAGCATATCCGATAAGCCTTCGGGCTAAACGGGGCTTCTCTTGCCGGATCCGACCGACAGTCACATATGTTCCAACGAATAAGACGGCGTAGGCTTGCCTACTTAACCGACCCTGTTTGGAGTACTTTGATTTATTGTTTCTTATTGTCAAGACCGAAACCGTAATTAGTAAACCCACCACTTTTTCAAATTATTGAGTGGGAGCGGGGGAGGCGACAGCCAACCCCACGGCCTCTACTATAGATGCAAGCACGTGAGAGAATGGTGACACCTCGTACAGCTTTGATTTCGGCCCCCTTCGGATGGTGTTCACCGCTATCAAAATTCAAGGCTTGGTCTCCGAAAGGATAGGATATTGGGTGCTCGCCGGGTCACTGACCTGCCCCTCGTAGGCATACTCGGGGCATACTCTAAGATTTGATATAGTAGGTCACACTCTTTATGGATATTTTCGAAATATCTAGGCTAGAAAAAGGAAAGTAATCAATAATTAAGGTCCGGGATGTCTGATTCCCGTGAGATGTTCGATTCTCGAAGCTTAATCATTGAGAGAGATTGTCTCAGTTTAACCATCATTGTGCTGATATCGACCCTCTCGGACAGTACTATGTGAGGTTAAATCCTTGGAATAGTAGGATAGACTTTATATAAGTTTATTATTCCTAAAATAAAAATCTAGTAGTGAAAATTTAATTTTGAATTTAACTTTCTGTCATGTTTATTTTACAACTTTAATCTCTAGGCTACTAAACTGTTAGTAATAAGACTTCATTAAAAATGTGGAAGTAACAAGTACGTTGTAATTATCAAAACAATGCAGTTAATTTTCGGAAGAGATTTTTCCCTTGAGCCTTTAAAAACTTAAGTGACATAGTATAGGTATGTCACGGATGTCACTCGTGTTGAACGAGAGATGACCATACTTAGTTTACAAAAGATGATAATGGACTATCAGACAAATTCATTTAGTGAATTTTAAAAGTGTAATTACACAACAAATTTCTAAATTGAAAAATTGGAAAATCATATACATAAGGCGCTGCTTGTTAGCCGGTATTTGGAACAGATAAACTAGTGGGGAGCCTTAGTCTTATGATTTGTTGTTTTTCCGAATCATTAGAAATGTGTAATGGACTTCACAAGAGTTTTTCCATTCATTGGAAAAACAAGAATAAAGCGCTGCTAGTTAGACAAAGATATGGAACCGATAAACTAGTGTGAGCTTTATTATGATCTCTCAAACCATTCGAACAAAGTGTTGCTAGTTAGACGGAATTGAACCGATAAACTAGTGGGAGCTTTGGTCTTATGATTTGCCGATTAGAAAAATCGAATAGTCCAAGCTAGTAACACATCCTTAGACATCCCACGCTTCAAGAGTAGTGTCTACTCAAACGAATCGCTAGTTCAAGATCAAGTTTCCATTTAAGGAAAGTTGAGAATGAGAAAGAATGTTTATACATGTTAGTCATCTAAACTAAGCAGTTTTAAGGCTAAACCGGAAAATTAATAAATTGGAAATTAAAGGATAAGGAAAGTGATTTCGGATCACTGACCAATGCATCTTTAGCAATTTTCTCTAAAGCTAAGTTCTTTGGAAGAACTAGGTAGCTTTGCATTAAACGATAAATAAAATAGACAACGGGCAGTTATTTCAAATAGACTAGTGGGATTGATATATGGAAATGACTCTCGGATTCAATTCTTGAGTATCACAGAAAATTCATTTTCTGTTTCGTTGGAACGAACGTATTCATTTTCAATAGGATAATTTGTTTGTCTTATTGACGATGAATATAACATTCGTAGCACGAACCCAAGACTGGGACTTTTGTTTGATAAAGTCCGAACCACTAAGAAATGCTGAATAGGTATATATAACACATCTCAAACAATGTAAACGGAAATGGTTTCCGTATTTAGATAAACGCTTCTTTCTATTCTATTAATTAGTGTATGTTCCATAAAGACAAGATCTGTAGACTGGCTTAGGGTGATTCCTATCTCCCAGTCAACAGAATACTGTCTCAAAGGAACAATGACTAAGTTTCCTTTCAATAAGGTAAGGGTAATAGTTTTAAAGAAGTCGTATAGCTTGTTCATAACGACCTTCGGGGTCTTATGAAAGATACAAGCTAGTGGGAGTCTTTTGAAGTAGTGACATCTTGTCTGACAACTATTCAAGACACCGGTAAGTTTATCCAAAATATTTGGAGAAAATCTCCGATTTCACCAGAGATAGAGTATTCCATACTCAAAAATAGGTTATTGCGTAGTCTTCGGGACCGATGCTCGGCTCCGCCTCCCAAAGTGAAATGTTTTCACTAAAGGATACACCATAAATTTGCCTTATATAGTTATTGATGTGCTACGATACGCTGCTGAACTCATTTAAGATATTGGTTGCAAAATAACGGTTTACGTTGTAATGAAAAACCGAGAAGTCTACCTAAAAGATGCCTTCTCATTTGTGGATAAAGAGTGAATTCGGTTCACACCACTTCTATAAATATAGACATTTAGCATTTAATGCTTGATGGTAGGACTGGAAATTTTGCGTACACGTTCAGATCGTGAAATATCTTAATGCATTGAGTAAAGGTTGATTATAAAACTCGTAAAATCAGAGAATGACGGTTATAATGTCAAACTCGGTCTGATAGAGTCTATAAATCATAGCTTTGGATCTTGAAGTATTTGTACTCGAGATGTTACTAACTGATTTGTTCAGTCCACATCCAACACCGGCAGTTGGTGATAACACTAATAAAAACTACTAAACTAGATCAGTATATCAATCCACCCAGAACGCAGTGGGAGTATGGTTTGTCCATTACCCATTGCGGGACACTACAAGAATCTGGGCTTTTTGAGACAGAAGTTTTTGAGTCAACAAATAATTGACGCAAAAACAACATTTTGCATCAACATGTTGACATAAAAGGTGTTGTGTGTAACATAAATTTCGAATTGACGCAAATAGTATTATTTGTGACAACGTTGTCACAAATAATTTCCCGATATTCTCCCTCTAGCGCCAAATTTTTGCGGGAAAACTTTTTTGAGACAACAAATTAATGTGTTGTTACAAAAATTACAATATTTTTTGCTGGGAAATTTTGGCATCTTTTTTTAGAAACTATTTGAGACAACAAAGTATTTTTGCGACAACCAATTTTTTTATTTCAATCGTCTTACATACGTGGATGACACGTAGACACCCACGTGGCTATTAGATTTATTTGAGTAAGCATTTGTTGACGCAAAAGGTGTTTTACTTTAGTTAAAAAAACATTTTAGTTCAGAACCCTAGCCGTTTAATTCGTCTTCTCCTCTTTGAGCTCTATATTCTGGCGATTGGTATCTGAATCCGGCAATGAGAAGAGAAATTTTGCAGTTAATTATTCGTATAATGTAGCCTCTTTCATTCACACAATTGCAGACGGCTACTGCTTTCTTTTGTTTATGATAGGAAGTGTATCGAGAAATATAATGTTGAATTTCATAGAACCAAAAATTGCTGGAAGGGAAAGAAAAGAGGGTGGAATCTAAGTGATGGAACCAGGAATCAGCGGCGAGCTGCCTTGTTCTTCCATTTTCGTCGATGTTGTCTTGCGTTTGGGAACGGTAAAGCAACTCTAATTATACTTCTTTAGTCTAGCTCTTGCTATGGTTTATCTGAGGCTGATAAATTAGGTAATTCCTTTAGCTTCGTGCTTTTTATCTCAAAAAATTTGGAATTCTTTTTTACCTTTGTAAACTTATGCAGCTTTATTTAGTTGTCCTGAGCAATTTGTAGGAATTGCAGGCATTGCTCGTTTTCTTAATGAGGCATCGTCTGTTTATTTATTGTAAATACATAGTAGTTTTTTCTTTTCTCTTTTTTCTCTATGCATTGCAGTTTCTTATTGAACTTGATGCTTGTAAATTTTCACGGAAACGATGGAGTTGTAATCACACAAGGTGTATAACGACACTACATAGAGAATAACTACCACACTTGTTGCTGTGGTAGGAGTAGGACTCTGAAGTTTTTGTTCACTTTTGATGCTGATGACGGAATCTTGTTTTTTGAGGAAGATCATGTCTGCTTCAAATCAAAGTGGTGGGTTTGACCAGCCAAGAATTGTGGTGGGAGCTGTCGTTGGGAGAAGCATTGGACGGTAAAACTTATATATTTCAGTTTTCATTTCAGAATTTTGGAGAATTTTTTTTCTAGGAACAGATTTTTGGAGAATTTCAGATTGAGTGTTTTGTAGAATTGGTGGGTGGGACCAATTTTTGGTCAATAACGATTCTAATAGATCAAAATTGTTTTCATGAATTTGGATGATACCTGTTTTGGTCCCATAATATAAGTCTCGATTACATGACACATCTAATGAACCAAAGCTGCTACAGTATAATCTCGATTTCAGGACACATTTAACATGACCAAAATTGTTGCATTAGAATGGTAAGAGATCAAAATTGCTATATTAGAATGGTAAGGTAGTCTCTGTCAATTTGTAGACAGGTGATGTTCTACTGTTGAAGGGAGGATGAAAGGAATTATTTTTTGTTGGTTATTTAACTTTTTTGAGAGATTATTAAAGATTATGGGGTTGAAGCTATTTATCTGATATGTTGGCACTGACTTGAGTGAAAGCCATTTTGGGTTGAAGCAATTTATCTGATATGTTGGCACTTTTATCAAAATTATTAGCTGTATTTATTCTTATGAGTATATTTTACTGCACTTACTGGTAAAAAATTACTAGTTCTTGGTTGATTTTGTTTAGCCTTTTTAGAAATGACAAATTTTATAATACAATCGTTGAGCATCGGAATGCGGATGCTCGGTCCGATCAGCAACCGGCAACCGCGTCTCTCCTCCTCCTCTCTATTCTTTGAAGTTAATCCTGACATAATATGTTCTTTCTTTATTTTTGAGCTAGCCGATTGGGGTGGAAATGATGAGGTTTTTAAACGCTTAGACTTTTGTGTTTGATTGATTGTAGATTCTAAAGCACTTTGTGAGGTCCGAGCTGATGTATGCATTCTGCCCTTCATTTTCCTTGCATACTTTTTGGCTTGCATTTTCTGTTCTTCTAGTTATGTTTCTTTCCTCTACAATATCATGAAATTATTTGTATTCTTGCTAATGAAGTGGAAGTTAGCTAATCCTGTTAAATACTGGTTATGATTGCTGAGTTCACTTTTTTCTACAAAAGTATCTTGATGATCTAATTATTTAACATTGTGCTAATTAGATTTGTGGTCTTCTTCGCAGCAAGATGATATAATGTCTATGCAGATGTTAACGGTCCCTTTTACTAGTACGTTCTACGCAGTTAGGGTAAAATGATTCCATCTTTTTGCACTTACAATACTTTGGTTGTCATGATATGTATGATGGAAATTCAGTCACTGGTCACAGACTGTATAAGGAAGTTTGCACATTTGAGGTTATAAGCCAAAAATTATGGGCAAGCACATCAAACCAGGAATTATCTCTCAGTGGGAGACACTTGCTACCAATCTTGAAGATTTTCATAAAGTTGTGGTAAGCTCAACAGTCACTTACATGGAAATAAAAAAAATGTAAAGAAAAGAAGAATGTGATCGGTTTTGATGTTTTTTATACTGAGCAAGGTTATTTCTTTTTTTTTTTGGTGCTACTGGTAGAATGACTACTCTTCTAGTCAAGTTCATTTGGAAGTCAGTGTCAGTAAGGTAGTTCAAGCCCATGCTATTTCAGCTCTCGAAAGACTACAGAAGGTTCGTGTCGTGAATTTAATTGCGCGTAGATGTTTTAAATCTCTTTGAACTCCAGCACTTCACCTTTGTTATCTGTTGTTGATGTCTTTATCCTTGTGGTTTAACAGAAGAAAGCCAAGTCGCAGAAATGAATGCAAACTCAACAGTTGCTTCTTAGTCGTTTACACACTGAAGCAACTAGAAGATCTTGCCGTACTCACACGCTTGTCAGCTATAGATTTGGTATGGTGCAAAATACTGGTTTTTTGATTGATCAAGTGCATGCAGCAACTGTACACATGTTGAAGATAATATGAATATATATGCATGCCATAGTTTAGATGCCAATGATATACTATTCTAAGGGTTGGATACTGGGGCCGTCTTAAAGATACTGTATAGATAGTTTGAGTAGAGGTTATATTTTTTGTTGTTGATCATATTAAATAATACGATACTACCTTGCAAGATACACTCTCATAAAGATCAATAAAAAGGTTACAAATACTTCAGAATACTATTTTTGTACAGAATTGTGTTTAGTTATGCATGATCTTTTGTCTAAAGTTCTTGATGATCTTGTCACATTGTTTATACATGGAATCTTGAGTGGTTTAAGCTTTATTACCTCTTGTTCTTCAGTCTGTTATATATTCTTGTTAATTTAGCTTTTATTCCTAGTTTCTTTAGTTGATGGTGTTTATGTTTTTTTGTGTTGTGAACCAAGTGTGGTTGTTGTATGTATTTTTTTTAAGTGTATTTTGGGCTATGACAGGGCGGCACTGTGAGCGAACCGGTTTTGTAAAAAAAATATATATTATGCTTTTGCATCAACAAAGTTGTCTCATAAGTATTTTATAAAAAATAATTAAATTTATCAATTGTGTCAACATTGTTGTCGCAAAAAGCCTATCCACGTCATCATCTTTTGCTTCAACAATGTCGCCGCTAAAGTTATTCCACGCCGCCAGATATTTGAGTCAACAATGTTGTTGCAAATACCTTTGCCACGCCAAAGAAATAGGTTGTGGTCAAGTTGACAACATTAGAGACAACTTCTTGTCTCAAAAGCTTTTTTATGCGACTTCTTTTGTCTCAACAAAAACATTTGGCACGGGGTTTTTATGTCAACTCATTTGCATCAACAAGTTGACGACAAAACGTATTTGAGACAACAATAGCCTTTTGCGTCAACTTTCTGTTGATGCAAAAACATGAAATTCTAGTAGTGGGACCTTATGGTCTATAGGGTAGATTGATGACCTATAGTCCTTCGTAATGGTCAGAGGATCCCGATCATAGAGGTTGGTTTAAAAGCCATAACCCTCGTGAATGGAGTTTGATACTCCAGCTTCTGAAACTCTTGTAGAACCACCCGAGTATCTTAGGCCAAAGGGAGTAATTGGAACTACACGGAGAAGAGTCGAATGAATAGGAAAGTTTAAGTTTCAACGGAAAATTTGAGTAATTTAGGGGTGATTCCCAAAATATAGAGAGTTAACTGCACCGTGATCTCTCTTACCACTCGCCTTGCTTGATTTCATCGTAAAGCGGGAAATAGGGGTGATTCCCTAAGACTTCCTTGCCGAACAACGAAATCTGAATTCATTCGTAATGTAGGGTTTTAGCTAAGAACAAATAACGGATTCGTTATAAAGCGTAAAAATAGGGTGATTCCCAAGACCTTTTAAGCGAGACTAACGGTATCTTAATTTATTCGAAAGAACCCGGCAGATGCCCGCCATAGCTTATATCCTTTGGGGATTAAAGCAAACCTCTGGTCATTTCAAAGTCATATATTTTAATATGTTGACTTGATCGTAATGTTAATAAGTCTTTCATGTGAGATCGGCATCAATATTAGTAAAGTATTATGTACATTAGTGTTCGTGAATGGTAACACTGAAACAGTTGGAAACAACATGGGTGTGTTATCTGAAGTTAGAGTTTAACATGCCATCGGGCTATTTTCTAACAGAATTTGACTGACTCGAATTCTCGAAAATAATCAATTGGCAATCTCATTCATCCATCTCAATGGTTAAGATGTTCTTGCATAGAGTTATGCAACATTCAACGATGTAGTCTACCCTACCTCTCAGGAATGATTATCTAAACCTGCGAATGAATACTAAATAGGATGTTTAGTGAATCCTCAAGTCTCTTCGGGAGAATGAGGAATAATATGCTAGTATATTCAGGTGCAAACTAGAATATAAGTGATGGCAATGATTCTGGCTTTAGGTCAGATTGAGGATGATCGTTAAATCGATCTCGGTCTCAGTGTTTACTCATATGATAAAGTATTATCCAGTAAGCCACTTCATTGTGAAAACATTGGAGAGGTAGCTCATAAGGATTTTGCAATCCCTAGAGGTCATAAGCATAGTGAAATCGTACCACCGGATTAGATGGACAGACGACGTTTCGATCCCAAAGATTGACTCAAGCCGACATCCTACCTGATCAATGTACCAAGTCATATGGTATTTGGATTCTAAGTACGTGCCGGGTCACTGACCTACCCTGCGGCGGCACACTCCGGTCTTGCTTGGAAGGATGAATTACTAAGATGCGTTTGGAGGGTATAAATCTTGGGGATATGTCTCACTTGTTTTGAGCAAGTGGGAGAATGTTGTAGATATAGATATAAAGGGTGTGCTCTAAAACAATTAATCCACTTTCCTTTCGTGCAAGTGGGAGATTGTTAGGTGTAGTGCCCGGAAGACAATTATATAATTGTTTTAGGATAAAATTAATAATTCATCTTATTATATGCATGTATGCTTATAATTAAGACACTACTGAAAACCCTAAGTACCTCGTTTATGTAATCACATAACTTAGTGTATGGCTATACACAAGAGGATTGAGTTAGTGAGATGTACTTAAAATTAACTTAGTCCGTAGCGTTTATTAATCTGAGTACGGGTCTCAAGATTAATTTGCTAATAATGCGCCTGAAACACTTTAGGTGTGACAATCTTATCCGGATTTGCCGGTAATAGGGTACCTAGTGGGGCATTTATATATGATGATAATCATATAAATTTGGACGATTTGATTTGAGTTCTCGATATAATTCCGTGGTCGAGAAGTCTTATCGAATCACGATGATCATATATGGATTAATCTCAATCCCGACGTGATCACGGCATTTATCGCTTAGACTAAGGTAGAGTTTGATGTGTTAGTAAGGATCACTTCAGTAGTATGTGGTCCAACACTTCTCGTTGGCTCTATTCTGGAATGAGTGAGTAGTCTGTGCTACCACAAATATGGAATCCATTCCTTCCATCGGGAAGTAGACAGAAAATTCCCTTATTTGTTAATCCTAGAAACTGATCGATCCCGGGAGTTCATATTATATTAGTTATGAACTAATTGATCACTAGGGAGTTAATGGTAAATAAGGATAAGAGGTTTCGAGAAGGGTTTACGGAGATGTCCCGAATCGAAACGAAGAGTCTATAGAGGATTTATCCGTATGTAATGATTATATCAGTGGACGCTTATCAACTCATGGTTGAGTGTAAGTTATCTATATTCGGCAGAGTTCAGTTTCGGGTTTATGGTGGTGTAATCCCGGAATTAATAGATTGAATATTATTATTCGGTCCGATTTAATAATTTTATTTAATTTATTGTAGCTTTTGAATACGGGTCCATTGGTTCCCGACGTGGCTCCTAACATGCATATGTTTTCTCGTCATTTCTCCTCAATTATAATTAAATAGTTGGATTGGGCTATTTAATTGATATGTGGATTAATTGTTTAGTTGGACTAGATAATTAAATACATGAAAAAGATATTTTTCGTGGACTCGGCACAAGGTGATGAAAAATGCGTATGAACTTATTAGGGTTTATGTGGGGCGCATTTTTGTTATTAAATTATTAGAGAGAAATTAGTTTTCTTGGATAATTATTTAATATATGATTTAATCATTTATTTGTTAAGTGATAAATCATAGAATATTGGATAATATATTTATTTATCCTAATTTGTTTGGGATATATATTATATTTATCTTATATTTAAATTAAGGATTAATTTAATAATTATCTTTTAATTATTAAATCCTTGGAGGACAAGGATTACTCTCCTTTATAAAGAGAGCTTCTTCCAAGCCTCAAAAACATCACAACACACGAAATTTTGTGAGTAAAATAACTTAGAATTTTCGGCTATTTTACTAAGGGTTTGAGTTTTAGAAAACTTCGTGTTTTCTAATGTAGCATATCGAGGAGGTCCGGCGGCTTGAAACACCATCCACCTGGTGGTGCTTGGAGACACACGTTGGAAGACTTTGGCTTCTCAACTAGGCTCTCAACTAGCTTGGATTGACCTTTTTGTTCTTGGCGTTCTTGCACCATAAAAAGGTTAGTAATCTAACCCCTTCGTAGGTTTAAATCTATTATTTTATGTATTTTGATTGTTTAGATCTAGATCTTGTACTTTCCGCTGCGTAATCGGGTGGATCTTGATCCATCCGGTGATATTACATCCTACAAGAATACCTTGGTTGATCCAATTAGATCGACACTTTATCTACAGTTGTAGTTTCTGCACGGCCGCCCAAGCGCTCACCTCTACCGGTGATCCACACGCATGTACTGACTCGAATCCCACCATGGATTGCTACCAGAAAAACTCGGCTGCTAGACTGACTTTTTCTCTCTCATAAATCTCTCTCTAAGCTCTCTATTTTTCACAAAAACTATTAGCTCTTGGAATTGTGATGTACAAAAGAGCTAGCCAAGCCTCCCTCAAATAGGGTGACTGCGCCCCTACTGTTCTCAATCTGATTGGGTTTAGCTTCCTAGTAGATTGAGGAGAAAAGAAAAACATTTTCCTAATAAAATATGTAAAGTATCTTTTATTGATTGGTCTCATTTAATTTAATATCTTATATTAAATATTTCAAATATATTGTCAATATCTTATATTGACTATATTTATCTTGTTACCATAAATCTATTTTTTCAAAATCAATTAATATCTAATATTAATATTATGGTAATCTTATTAATTAAATTGCATTTATAAATGACGCCACTTCCCCACTATTTTGGGAATTGATATTTTCTTTAATTAATATAATACTATGATTAATTAATTTACAAAATACATGTGTATCAATATACATATATATTCGACACATACATATCTAATATTTATATATTTAATTAATCAACATAATTAATATCTTGTATTATATTTATTCATAATAAATAAATACCACCATATTAATTTACCACTATAACCTTTATAGTACGAGATAAATTCTTTCCTTATTTGGTTATCAACTATAACCACATTTTAATCCGGCTAGATGTTCTTATGTGTGTGACCCGATAGGCTTCCGAATATGTTGGCCGTAGACACAAAGTGCAAATTACGAAAATGCCCTTCATGCCTAACGATCACGGGATAAAATCTAGCAACACACCATGACCCCCAATCATCGGAAGATTCAAATGCAATGGCTACTACCTTTCATGTGAAATAGTTACCGCGTAACTTACAATCCTATCGCTGTAACAATATCCATGCGGTCGTTAGTCGAGTGTCAAAACATCAACGACTGTATCTTATAATCTGGATATCATGCTCTCTCGAAGTAACTCATTTACTTTCACTTTGCAAAGATTCACGAGAGTAAGACATTCCTTATAAGAAGGCCCTTTTCGGATATTCAACTCTACCGATAGGTACGCGATTTCCAAACGACCAAAACATGTACGCATGCTTCAAAGATCACACCCAATCACTACCGCATGATCACCCGTGGGCTGAGGAAACTTCAATAGTGTCAAAGCATGACAATCGACACCGTGATGCCATGTAGACTTCGGTCCTAAGGATAATTACACAACTGCCACATAGTGGGACACTTAACAGTGTAAGTGGGTTAGTCTAACGTACTCATTCTCTAATATACACGCCCACGTCACGGTCCCAAGTGTTTCTACACTTGCCCTTAAAGATGGAAGACATCTAATACGTGCTAGCCTGCTTATACCATCAATGCCCTGCTTAATAGTACATCATCCTGTAGACATTTAAGTATCAAACTTATTAAAGTGATTAGAGATCTCATCAACCATAATCGCTTATCATGGTTTCTCTATCACGCCTTCATACTAAGGACGTTATCATATAACAATTCACAATTGGTTCGTTAAAAGAACGAATATATGACAACGATGTAAAAGCAATTGTTCAAGGCTCATAGCCGCTTAATTGAACTGGTGAAACAAGGTTTCCACCGGTCGATCGAGATAGAAGAAAGGTAGAACAATACCTAAAAATTTAATGCCGATCGGAGCCCGTTTTAAGGCCCGATCGTTGGCAGAAAATTGTTGCTGCATCATGGAGAACGCAGAAAACGGAGCTCAAAGTTTGATAGATTGTTTATGGAAAGTGAACCAATGAAAAAAATATTTTCACCGTTCGTAATTAAGAAGAAGAGGGATGAACGATACCTCCAAATTTCGTGCGTGTACGAAACATTTAGTTGAATTTATTCTCGTTCTTACCACTTGAAAGATTACACTTTGTTATTTGGAACCCACCCAACGTGAGGGGTTGAGCTATTTTATTGTTGGAACTCTCCTTTGAGCGAGCTTCTGTAAGTCCGAGCTGTGCTCGACATAATATTCGGTACTTACCTTTGAGCGAGCCTTCTATAAGACCGAGCTCTGCTCGGCACTATATGACATATTTGGAATTCGCCTTCAAACGAGCCTTTTTATAAGGTCGAGCTCAGCTTGGCATCTCAAGACCGACCTAAGCTTAGCTCGGCACCTTAAGACCGCCTAGTATAAACTTTTCATGATAGACATCGAGTTAAGTATGTCATCCAAAACGATAAGTTAATGAATGACATATCAGGGCAAGACACCCCATTACGGGTAAAATCACCAAGAGGGCCGCAATGGTAGCTTTCATATATCTGGTCCTTAATGTGCATTTTATTTCCAAAATGTGTATTTTTTATGAAATTTGAAAGTTGAAATTGAGTGGAGCAAGTTTATGTGGTGAGTTTGGTTTGATGGTGAGTTGTTTGGTGTTGTTTGGTTTTGGGCTGTAAGTTTACATTGGGACATGGAATTTGATAGTGTATGAGTATGGTGTAGTAAAGCATTTTTCATGTATATGTTCATGTTGAGATTTATTGAGGCTTGATGGTGAGATTGATGCTTATGGTGAGATTTATTGGTGTAGAAGGACTTGGTTATAAATTTGGTATTGTTCGATTGTAGTAAACTTTGGTATTGTTGATTTGATATTGTAGTTTTGAGAAGTTGGGAAATTTGTTGTTGGTAGTAAAGAAATTGTCCATATTGATGGTTTGATCGTGCATAAGGGTGCTGTTCCTATCCAAAATGGTACTGAAAATGGCTCTGTTTTAGAGACCATTGATATTGGAAATGTTGACAACACTTTTAAGTGTTAAAAGTCTTTGTTTCCTTGTTTGAAATATCTTAAAAGGGGAAACCATCCAAAAACCAAACGGCCCCTATCGTTCTGCTGTTTGAAACTGCGTTTGAAATAAGTCCTTGGAGCCGCTTATCCTTGTGTTATCAGCCTGATATCTCAGCTTTGATAAACAGTCTCCATACTTGTTTATCAAATCAGATACTCGACTTATTGATCACCTAGTAGTTGGCTCCTATTCTGTGTGTACTTCACCGAATATTTTTATCTCAGTAATTTGGAATTACTTTGTCTCAAAGATCTATGTTGAGAAGCCTGGACTCTTTTGTTGTAATAATGCTTTGATTAGTTGCATCTGAATTTGTTCATTTTCTGAATTTATTAAGTATATCCTGTTTTAGTAAAACTTGGTTAATACAACCTTGCTGCAGCATTTTGTAAAAGTGTCACCATAAGCTCAAGCTTCTTTAAATAACCTGCAAGTCGTTCTGTTCATTAATTAGCTTAATCATCATTAAATATATTTGCTGGTTTGTGAAAGCACTTGGTTTTGTGCTGCATTTGTTAATCAACATGATTTGATCATTTGATCAATCGTGCAACTTCTTTGATCAGATTTAATTATCTTGCAACGTGCTCTGTTTTAGTTGTGCTATAACTGTTTTATCACACTTTATTTATTCACACTTGAATTAATAGTTGGTGTTGATCACTCTTATACAAACCTGCAAACTTGTTCTGATCACACACCTATCACATTTGATCACTAAGGTTCTATAACACAAGTGAATAAATCACTAAGTTAGCTTCCGTCTTAGTTGTTTAGTATGTGTGTTTGTTATTCGAAAAAGAAGTTAAATTTCATCCAACACTCTATTCACCCCCTCTGTGAGTGTGTTTGCGCCATTATCGATCCAACAAGAAGAAGTTTTGTGGAACAACCCCTGTTTTCCAAATCAAAAGAAAGGAAGACAAGGTGTACAAGCTCAAAAAGGCATTATATGGACTCAAACTGGCACCCAGAGCATGGTATGAGACTCTGTCACAATTTTTGATCAACAATGGATTCAACAAGGGGACTAATGTGACCATATACTAATGTGATGCCTATGTCAAGTTACTTATACTAGGCTGCACGGTGTGATATATATATATATATATATATATATATATATATATATATATATATATATATATATATGTATATTATTAAGTCTACAATAATTTGCAGTGTGTCCCTTCTTATGGCATTTGTAGCATTCAATATCTTTGTATCTACCTTCAAATTTTTTTCTCCCTCGAAGGATTATTACGGTGGTAACCCCTATCTTGGAATTTCTTCATAGATTATTTCTTTCGTGTTGTGAAATGATCTTTTGGGGTATTTTATTTGTACTACAACCACCCTCCTCCTTGCATTTTGTGACTGGTTGTTGTGAGTAGATATCAAATTGTTGACAGAAATTACCTAATTCCTGCTTAGTTTGTTTTAGTTCTCTCTTAAGGTGTTTTTGGAGTTTTAAATTTTGACATATTTTTAAACCTTCTTGTTGGGTTAAACAAACTAATTGGCCATATGTAAAATCATCATAAGGAATAATTTGTTTACCACAATTTTCTCTTATCTTATTTCTAACCTTTTCTCCAAGAAGATTAAGTAAACCGGCTAGGAACTTTTCTTTCCAAAAAGGTTGATTAGAATCTTCCCTTGCAGAATTTGTGGTTTGGACAGCCCTCTGTTAAAAGCAGGATCTGTGAAATCTTTAGTGCTGATTCTCTGCTGACTTGGACCGCATACGGTGCTGATTCATAGTATTTAAAGACTGAAGATTTGCAGCCCTTCAATTAAAGATTCTAAGGCAATCTTCTTTCACGTGGATAAAATCAAGATAGGACTCTAATGCTGATTTTGTGTGGATTGAATGCTGATATGGAATAGATACTACACCGATCCTGTGATTTCTCTTGATTATGTTCACACCAAAACCTTGAGGTTTAGTTATACCTCTAAGGCTATAAATAGCCAATAATGTCGACTAGATTGCTCACTCAAATTCACTAGCAATCTGACACTTTTACACACTCAAAAGTCTCTGTCCTTCTTGTCTTGTTGAGACTGGAGTTTGAAATTCAGCAAAAGACTGATATTGCAAGTTCGGACTTGGCAATATCAGCTTTCTGAATTCCTTGGGTAGACATTTGGCTGTTCAAGGTTCTGTGAGGATTCTGGTCTACATGAAATTGTTGTTCAGAATCCCTGTTCTTGATTCAGTAAGTGCTCTTACATAATTTCTTATAAGTTGTGCATTTTGTTTGTTGTGAACTCCTTGTGTAGTTAATTGTTGGTATAGTGTCTTTGCAGTCTTGTTGTTGGCTTAATCTTGTGTAGTACAGTGATAAGATCAAGACTCACAACTGAAAGCTTGAGTCAAGTATTGGCCCTGAGAGGATTCTGGCCATTTGACTCATATTTTATTGTGATTTGATCTTGCCTCAATCTGACACTCAGATTGAGGCCGTGGTTTGTTCTACCTTCATTCAGCTACAATCTGCAGAAAAGCGTGAAAATAGAAGTCAGTGAATTGGTAGCATCACCAAGTTCACTACCTTAAGTATAAGGTTGAGCTTCATGATTTCACATCTTTGACTGCTCCTTGGTTTATTGAAGTGCAAGGTTTTTGTTTATGGTAATCCTTGGTACATCAATCAAGCTTGTCTGATCTCCGAGTTCAGGACTTGTCCCTTGGTGTGGCTAGTTTAAATATCTGCACACTGCCTTGTGGAAAAGGCTTGACAAACTGAATTTCAGAATCATTGCAAGGACTTGATTACTGGTTCAAGGCTTGCCCTTGTCTGTTAATCCCCTATCATATTGTTGGGAAGTTTAGTAGCATTTCCTTGAGGACTGTTTACTGAACTTCTGCCCCTTGCTTTTACTTAACTTGTGACCTTTGAGCCCTTGTCTATTTGTTGAATCTGTTCTACTGATCCATGTGTTGGTAGTGGCCTGATTTTGAACCTGCTATAGTTGATATATGTAGTGTTAGGCACCTTTGCTGAAACCGAGTTGGTGTCTCATATGTTATAGTCCTGCACCTGCAACTGTTCATAAATCTTGGCTGAATTCAAGTGCTATAATCTGCTGATTTGTTGAGCACCTTATCTTACTTAAACCTGCTGCTGCAAATCTGCTATTTGAGTTCCTGACCCTGAGTATCATTATTGCTCTACCATTGCTTGGTTGCATTTTTGTGGTCCGTTCTGCTGTTTGAAACTACGTTTGGAATAAGTCCTTGGAGCTGCTGATCCTTGTGTTATCAGCCTGATATCTCAGCTTTGATAAACAGCCTCCATACTTGTTTATCAAATCGATACTCACTTTATTGATCAACCTAGTAGTTGGCTCCTATTATGTGTGTACTCAAATTAATATTTTTATCTCAGGTAATTTGGAATTACTTTGTCTTAGTATCTATGTTAAGCAGCCTGGACTCTTTTGCTGTAATAATCCTTTGATTAGTTGCATTTGAATTTGTTCATTTTCTGAATTTATTAAGTATATCATGTTTTGGTAAAACTTGGTTAATACAACCTTGCTTGCATTTTTCTGTTGCGTTTCTAGTGGTACTATAGCATCTTTATAGAGACGATCCGGCACCAAAATGAATTCGATCGTCCCGAAATTTTTAGAGATTGTTTGTATCTCCTTATTCTTAAATATGACAAATGAAGATCATTTTTCACCACCCCATTTCTCGCAATAAAAATCGTCGATGTAATCGGTTTTCCTCGCTGCATTTTTGGTGGCACAACCGCCAGCTTTTATGACGACAATCGAGCACCATAACGGATTCCGATCGGCTTGAAATTTTGAGAGATGGTTTGTCCCTCTTTATTCTTAAATCTGGACGGTGGAGATTGTTTTTCACCGGCCCAATTTCCGGCGATTATCCGTTGATCAGACTTTGTTTTTTTAGTAAAACTGCATCTTTTACTTGTTCTTAAGATCAATTTCATCACCAACCACCTCGATCCATTACCGATAGAAGGCCCTCCTTCTAGATGCTGAAATCGTCGGGATATTAATCTGGGGCCGTTTAATCTAGGTTAATGGATTCAAGATGAAGATTTGGTTTTTGGATGAATTCTCATATAGTAAATAGCAGAACACATGTGCGGGGCGGCGTGGTGATGAAAGAAGTCTAACCGGCAAAGAGTGCAGCAAACCAACCTAGTCGTGGGGACTTATGATGATACATGGACCCGGCAAAGCACTTGGTCCGGGCCCGTATAGTAAAAGTATATACAGAGTGGGGAAGGACCCCCAAGGCAACGTAGCGGCTTAATGAGTAGCGCGACCACCGGATTAGGACATGATCCCAATCCAGGCTAATATGTATTGCCAAGACAAAGAAGCGAGCAAATGGAGTGGAAGGCTAGAGCCTAACCGGAGCAAATGAGCAAAGAGAGAGCGAGATCCTTGCTCCGGATTAATATTTGTAGGTAGAAGAAGTAGGGCAAGATCCCTGGTCTAGATTACTACAATAATAGATTAACGATTTAGCAGCAAGGCTAAAGAGATCCCTATAATGGTGGAACGTGCGAACATTACCTATAATTGCTATCACGTTCTGGGTAACAGTCACACGACTGAACACTCTCACGATTAACGGAGAAATAAACTACCCACTTTGATCCTCCGTATGATTATAAAAAGAAGGATTCCAACAGAGTTGGATACGTATAAAAGGAAGGATTCCAAACTACGGAGGACTTGATTCCAACAGAGTTGGATACGTAGGCAACCTGAGAGAAGAACTCTCAGGCTCAGTCTAAAAATCATCCAAAAACCATTTCTTCATCTTGAATCCATTAACCCTAGATTAAACGGCCCCAGATTAATAACCCGACGATTTCAACATCGTCACTTTTGCCTCCGGTCATCTACTATCCTGGTAACTTACTTTCATTGATTACAAAATAACTGCTTTTTATTATGGTTGCAACTTTGTTTTCGAATTGATTTTTCTTTTACTTGCATAGAATCCTGCTGCTCCACTTGGTCCTCGTGGGTTAATCACGCTGCAGACAACTCAACCTTTTCCAATTGGTGTAATTGATCGTAAAGGTATGCAACTGAGTTATAAATCTCTGTTATTTTTCCAATTTTGTGTAGCTTTTGCAGCCGTATTTGTTATGTTAAACTCCTATATTGATTCATCTTTTGAAGTTTAATACTACCTCTGTCCATAATGTAATCCGTTTAGACTTTTTCACACTATTATTAAGTAAGTTGGTGATTTGTTAAATGTCATTAATTTTGATTAAAAGGTTACCTCCCAACAATTTAAGTTTTTGGGAGAGATCAATCCAACACAATACGACAGAGCATGAGGTCTTGGGGTCAAACCTCATTATCATCAATATTTCAGCCCTATTTATTATTTATATATCATGTATTGGGCTTCAATCAACATTGTGTCTGTTGCTGACTGTTTTTGGTGATTGTAATATGCAACTTTTGCAGATCACTAGTTTATCTCTGGATGTTCGACCTTGCGTGCGCTCAATATCTTGGTCTCCCTTAGGGCTCGCTCCCAATGCTGGGTGAGAATCGTTGGCAGCTCACTATTATACTTCTACAGTTCTACTGCATTCAATGTAGCAGTTCTACATTTTTTATACCCCTTTCACTTCTATTGTTTAAAAGATTGGTTTTTGATTGTGGAAGTTGTATATTACATGTTGCAGTTGTTTGGTTGATGTCTGCACTAATGAAGGATGCGTGAAGCTTTATCGCATGCCTTTCTGTAATTATTCAGCTAAGTGGATTCATGTATATGGAATTTCTGGGTTTCAATTAATGTTTGACATGGATTTGGAATGAGAACGTCTTTCTAGACTGCTGAAAATCTCTTTTTCCATTGGGATGTATTCATATGGAAAAATCCACTAATAAGTACTACCTCTGTCCCCAAAAAATCGTCCACTTTTTGTAGTGCACACAGATTAAGAAAACAATTAATGTGTGTTTTAAATACTAATGGACATATATACCCTTATTTCATAATAAATGCTTGTTTTGAATATGAAAAGAGTATACAAATATTAAATGGTATGATAGGGGTATGTTTGGAAAAGATGCATTGATAATCTAAATGGATACTTTTTATGGGACAATTCGTTTTCAAAAAGTGGATGATTTATGTGGGACGGAGGTAGTAATAAGAAAGAGTGAATCAGCCGAGTAGTTAAGGTCATACAAGATTATTAGGTGAAGAGGGTTCTGATTCCAAGTTCCTTTATATGGAAAGTCTTCATCTTGTTCTATCCTAGCTCGTTAGCTTTGCTAGGCAAGGTATCAGGTATGATGAGACTTTCGGTTTAATCCATAAAAATGGTAGGCACATAGCAACAACTTAACGCACCCATGTCATTTGTCGATCCTGAATCAACTCTAACAATTTGCATTAGCCATAAACTGTTTTTGTTGATATGGTGCTTATTTACAGTGATTCCTTCCCAATGCTTCAGGTTGTGGATGTTACTGATGAGCTTCACTCGTATCTAGCTAGTGTTAATTTTGAAGAATCGAAACTTTAAGCCCGTGAATTGACGGAAATGTGGACTATATTATTATTGATTTCCATAATAGTTAAAAACGCTCATATTGATGTTGAATTTTGGTATTAGCGATGGTTGTCTTGGTACTTATCGGGTTGTACTTCTTTTCTCTCCCACCACCTATCTTGATAATCAGTAATTCATCATGTATTACTTTTTCTTAATGGTATTTAGGAACAGTGTATTGAAGTGCAGGGAGTCGTGAATGGTGAAAGTAATCAGCATCCATCTGGCTTGAGAAAGATTTTGACGGTAATATATTCTTTTTACTTTCATTCATTTTTGCTTTGGTGATTCAATACACAGTGGTATTGTGTCACTGATCACGTCAACTGAGATAATGATCTTTTGCTTTCCCATCGGAACAGATTTTATGGATTATATGCTCTTCATTATTTAACATCTTCATCAACTTTGATTGCTTGTTTCCAGGTAGTTTATGAGGAAAATGGATTTTCTAAGGAGAATAGTATGCACGGAACTGATTATTTGCCTGGAAGGGTTTCTAAAAGAAAAGTCGACACTGATTACTTGCTTGATTTTGGTGAAAGGGTTTCTAAAAGGAAAGTCTCTAAGAATTACAGCTTACCAAAATTATCTGCAGAAAAATTTGCATTACGCAATGGGCTGTTGTCTTCACTTGTCGTGGCGTGGTCACTTATGTTAGGGTCAGACACTTGTCTTGGAAAATTTTGTGGAGGGAAATCTGGCGGAGTTTATTTTTGGCGATTTTTTGAGCCAGAGAATTACTCTGTAAAAGATAGCCATGAGTCTTTTGTTATAGAAGATGTTGGGCTGCTCCGTGCCCATGATTCTTGGGTCAATGCGCTTTCCTTTGCTATTATTGTCCCGGAAAATTCAAATTCTCGTGTTATACTCGCTGATGGGAGGTGCATTTCTTTTCTGAAATTTCTTTCTTCCTTTCTGTATTTGAATAATGTCGATTACTTGGACTTGATTGATTTTAACAAGGAATTAAATTTATCTTTCTTTTGCAGTGTGAAAATATGGCAGGCATATGTCAAAGAACTAGTGGAATCATCAGGACTTAGCCATGAACGTTTTTTTCTGCTAAAACAAGTATATTCATCTTCTTCTCCGAAAGAATATGCTTGATCTATTTACTACTTGCCATGTTCTTTGAAATAGGTTGTCACGGCAGACTCGAGTCCAGTCTCAGTGGTTTCACTGTTTGTGCCCGAGCTCCCTATGGGCAAAATTTCTTAGCTTTTGGAAAAGGTTCCGGATCATTTGAAGTATGGATTTTGGATTTACATTCTGAGAACATTGAGAAAGCTGGATCTTACCATGTACATGAACACATTGTAAGTGGGAATAGTTTGTCAATTATATGTCTATATACAGAAAAGGTAATGGCTAACCTTGTTTTTTTTTTTTTTTTTTTTTTTGAAATTTCAGACATGTTTAGCCTGGGCATTTGGTGGAAAATGTTTGTCAGATTCTAAATCAGGTAATTTTTAGACCTATGTAGTTTCTATGGTCCTAGAATGAATAGTATATGACGTTAGTCTGTGCATTATTTTTGTCCAATCACAGGACGCACAGCTGGATTTTACATGATAATGCATTAACAGAAGTACCGCTTCCATCAAATACCCGCAGGCGTGCGGAGCCCAAATTGAGGTATCGTTCCCTCTTGCTTTCTTCATCTCTATTAAATACTGTTATTTCTTTCGACAAACCAGTGACTATTTCTCTTCAGGTGCCCAGCGTGTATGCAGGGTCGACCTTCGCTTTTTTTGGGCTTAAGACCAAGTCTCCGAATTGGGCTTTTTAGTCGAAGCTGTTTTTTTTTTATAAATAAATACTTATTGTTAGATATTTTTCATAAATAAATATTTTGGTTATCGTTTGCATCACGAGTTGCCGTGCAATTGATGTTATGGCAACGAAACGGGTTGCATGAAGGATATGCATTTTCGAGATACATGCATTTTTCGAACTGATATGTACTTACCCTTTCGTGTAAGGGTTGCATTCTTTAATCCGTGAACAAAGTGACAACCCTACCCTTTCGTGCAAGGAGTACCTCCATTCGTTTATGGGTACTTGCAACCTATAAAAGGCATAAGTATGCAGACGAAAATTCATAAGTTTGACAAAGATCATCGTAAAAAAACTTTGAGTGCCCTCGGGTTTGATTTAAACAAGTCACCGCTTTGAATCAAACACCCCATTGTATCCTGAAAGAGATTTTCATTTGATCCCTTAGTGACAAATCGTGTGGGATGAAACATCTCTTAAAAGACAACGTTATTAACGTGCCTTTGAGTTTCTAATTTTCACAAAATCTAAGTACTACCTTGTTTCCAACACTTATCGCGTTTTTAACATCCGTAAATGCAAAAATTAATAAAACTTGTTTGTATGTCTTATTTTTTTGGCTAAGTAAATTTTTATTGGGACCTTTATCGATTGGAGTAAAAAAAAATTGGGCCTTTATCAAAAGAAAAATTAACATATTATATTTGGTTGGATCGGATTAAATCTATACAATTTTTTTTCCTTTTAGCGAAAAATGTACCATTGGGCCCTCCGACGCCGTTGGGCTTAAGACCCGGGTCTCGCCGGCCTCAATATAGGGCCACCTGCGTGTATGATCTATGCTTTGGTTCTCGCTGTGGTATCTTCTCCTTTCTCTTGAATGTTTCTCTCTCATACAGTTGGTTTGCTATTGCTTTGCCCTTATGCATGAAGTTGTTGGTATCATTTTTTATTTCTTGCTAAATGGTTGCGAGAATTGAGCCATGACTCCGTATCTTCAGGCCAACAGACATAAATAGCGGAGATTTCTATGGAGATGAAAATAGGATTTGCAGGTTTTGGGCTTCATAGAATGCTTTTGCAAGTCTCTAGTGCGGGTTGTTTTACTCACTCCTCAGTTTCATAAACTTGTACGTGTCTGAACCACTGTATTTGTATCTGTTGAAGTATATATAAAATGTTAATTATCTATCTCCCCAACAGCTTAAGCGTTTGGGGGAGATGTACTTCAACATGGTATCAGAGCAAGGGAGGTCATGAGTTCAAACCCAGCTCCAAGCACAGCTTTCCCAAATAAACAAAAAAGCAAGTGTTAAAGACCCACACTTGAGGGGACGTGTTGAAGTACATATAAAATGTTAATTATTTACCTTATCAACAGCTTAAGGATCTTATGTTTTGCTTTCCCAATTCATTTTCAGGAAATTGATTTTGTTCAGTTCAACTAGATTAATTGATTTTAGTAGTTGATTAACAGTGGTTTGGTAATCTGGAGGCTTTTATTTGTTTTCAGGTTCACAATTTTGATGTTGATCTCTTGAATCCAATGTACCAAGAAAGGTGAATTTTCCCCTTTATGCTATCCTTATTCATTTAGATTTTTTTATCATGCTTTTTCTTTAAGTGCTTAAATAAATATTAAGTTGCACATCTCCCCAGAAACTCAACTTCTTAGCTAGATCATAATATAACATGGTACTATTAGAGTGTGAAATTGAGTGTTTGAATTTCACTAGTACAACCGGATGTTGTTTTTTAGATGCTTGTATTTCGAGCAAACTCAACAGGACACATATAAGGCAGCAATTGAATTCCTTTGGATTGGAGGGCAGCAACTGGATCTTGTCCTTGACTCGTGTCCAGATTTTTATCATGAAGCCTTTCTTGATTTCCCCGAGAAAGAGCTAATAAGTTGGAAGGATAATATCCCCAAGTCTCTAGATGATGCAATGTACATCTCTAAATAAACGCAATCTACATGATCAAACTATAAGTAGACTTGCAAAAGAAGTTAAGAAACACAAGAATAGGTATAACACATCTAATCTATACAAATTACACTTATTTTCAACAACTTAAACTTTGAGGTTTTTAATTTTTTCTCGATTAATTTGCAGGTTTGGTTCATATGGTGTCCAGATTGTAGAAGATAAATGCAATTTATGTTCAACTCCTGTCTCATTCAAATCTGTAGAATTCGCTTTATGTCAGAGTCACGAAATTGTTTCTATGGAAGTCTGCCCTGTTTCTTCCTCATGGTTTTGCAGGTCTTGTCACGGAAGGGCATCGAAACTAGCTCCTCAAAATGGTAGCATATACTTGTTGGATACTTGTCCGGATCCAACAAGTAACGGCGCAGAAATGGAAGAATTAACGGAGATAAACAAGAGAAATTTTCATTGAAAGAAGAAGAAACTCAGAGTTTTAGACTTTAACATACAATAGCATAAAACTTTCACACACGTTCCCTATTCGATCCCACCCCCTTATATCCAACTCTCTCTCTCTCTCTCTCTCTCTCTCTCTGTGAATTGCCAGCTCATCTAGGTGATATCATCACTTACTAAGTGATGTCACTATCCCAAAAACAGAAAATAAAATAGGGGCGTTCGTTTAATAAGGTCGGTCAAAGGGCGAATTCATTTAAAAGGGTCTGCTTTATATTCAATCATTTAAGAGGGATTGTTATAATAAGAGGGGCCCACTTCACTCCCGTTAGCTCGACGTCCAACTTTTGTCGTTACTTGAATATTATTTTTAAAAAAAATCTTTTTCTTTTCTTTATTTTTATTTTCTTTATTTTTATTCATGGGACCCACCCACCAAATGTAAACCAACGAGATCGGAACCCCTTTCACTCTTTCACTCTTCTTCCTAAAACAGCTGCAAATTGAGAGCATTCCACCCTCAAATTGAGATCATTCCAACTACAATTCGATATCCCACTGAAATTCCATCCCCCATTTCATATATTCTTCAAGCTTTAAGTCCATTGTAATTCGTTTTCACTGAAATCATAGTGTGGTGAACCCATTCACACTGATCCATACCTTGCTAATTCAACTTGCTGCAGCTCGTAGATTTCACGCCAAAACACAGAGTGAGTGTTTATATAGCCTTTAAATTGTTTCTCCTTAGTTAATTGAGGTTAATTTGTTTGGATTAGTTGTAAAGATTACACATGTAGCTAATTACTCAAACGAAAATGGATAAGATTAGTTGCTTATATGTTAGTTTTGGAGATTATGGTTAATTAATTTGTTTGTTTTGATTAGTTGCAAAGATTACACATGTAGCTAATTACTCAATCCAAAATTGATAAGATTAGTTGCTAATAGTATCTTCATCTTTCTCCTTAGTTAATCAATTCTTCATTATAAAAACTTAAACAAGATGCTCTTTTATGTTACATATACGCTTTTGTTATGTTTTTAGAGATTAATACAAATTAATTGATTATGGTAACAGGTCCATTTGAAGTAATGGATCATGTATGGATACATGTTTGTTATCCAGTTGAGGTTATAAAAGATAGGGATGGTAAATGGGAATGGAAGTATGTTGGTCAAGGAAAGAGAAAATTGAGGGCAATCATGATTCATTAAAACATATCCTTTACAGAGTTGTACGGTCAGGTGGTCAAGGAGTTGGGGATCGATACAAAACGGAAAGAAATAGAAATGCAATGTATTGTGCCAATAACATCAAACTTTCCATGTGCACCACCGATGGTGATTGATTCGGATAGTAGTGTGAAGCGGTCAGTATCTTTTTCTGAAAAAACATACGTAGGTATTAGCCTCATTGATAAAGATGATAGAAATGATGGTTTGAATGGTGTGGAGAAGGATGGTTTGAATGGTGTGGGGAAGGATGGTTTGAATGGTGTGGAGAAGGATAGTACTAATGGTGTGGAGAAGGAAATGTCGAAAGGGTGGGAGAATGTGGACAACTGTGAAATGCCTACTATGAGTGAGCTGATTGATGATTATGTTGAGGATGCATGTAACGAAATCAATGGGGAATTTAATAGTGATGATCCGTAATTGTCAAATGGAGCTGGTGATGTGAATTTGGAACCCTTCGAGAAGCGTAATGTTCACAGGCCTCCAAATGAAGAATTATAAACATCTGAAAGTGTTGATGTTGATGAGGAAATGGGGAGGATACCTGAAAGTGTAGATGATTACGTGCAAATGAGTGCACCGAAACAAAATTCAGTTCCTGATAAAATTAGCGGTGTGAGTGATATTGATCCTGGTGTACCACTGGAGAGGGTCTCAGACAATGAAGATATTCATGTCCATGACGTGTTTGAATCAAAGGACTTATTGAAACAAGCGTTAGTGTTGTTGGCTGTGAAATATCACTTTGAATTTATAACGGAAAAATCATCCAAAGCCATTTATGCCGTGAATTGTCAAGAAAAATCTTGTAAATGGCATATGCGAGCAACAAGGATAGGAGCAACAAGGGCAGGAGCAACAAAAAGGGCAGGAGCAACATGGATAGGAGAAGGGTCGGAAAAGTGTGAAGTGCAAGTTTACAAGAAGTTACATACTTGTTCTCTCACTGTTCGGAATAGAGATCATAATAACACATCCTACACTTTCATAGCAAGGGAGTTTTATCATAGCTTTACGGATCCGAAACATGAATTTTTACCACAAAATGCAATTGTAGAATTTCGTCGGATCTATGGATTTACCATAAGCTATCAAAAGGCATGGATGGCAAAAAACTATGCAATGGAAATGTTAGCGGGTAATCCAAGTGAAAATTATGCCGAAGTGCCGAAGTATCTTCATATGTTGAAGATGAGTAATCCAGAAACTGTGGCTGAGATATCTACCAACAACATTGGTGAGTTCAAATATTGTTTTGTTTGCCTTGGGGCATAATAAAAGCATTTCGATTAAATCTGTTGTTGTTGTTGTGGATGGTACCTTTTTTAGCTCGGTATATAAAGGTGTTTTACTAACGGCGCTATGTGAAGATGCAAATAAGCAAGTGTATCCTATTGCGTGGGCAATTGTTGATTCCGAAAACAATTCATCATGGAAATGGTTTTTTCAGCAGTTGAAAAAAATCATCTGGTACACGAAAGAGCTCGTTATAGTTTCTGATCGTGCTGAAAGCATAAAGCACGGAATGAAGACAGTGTTTAAGAACGCTATTCATGGACATTGTATGTTTCACATCAGAAGGAATTTGGAAACTCAATTTCCATGACATGATGTCGGACGCTTGTTCGAATGGACTACACAGGCGTATCGTAAGAGTGAATTTACAGCTTTGTTTGAAGCCTTATGTAGCAAAACACCTGATGAACCACCAGTTGCAGGGAAAAAGAAAAAGAAAACGATTAGAGAATATTTGCCTAAAGAAGGGTTTCATTATTGGGCAAGGGCATGGTTTAAAGCTAAGAGGTACAACATCATGACGTCAAACACTGCTGAGTCATTTAACAGTAAGCTAAAAAAAGCTCGAGAATTAAGTGTGATTGGTTTGCTCGAACGTATCCGTGAGATAATGCAAGAATGGTTTGCTAAGAGACATTGTCTTGCCAAGGCTTGTAACACTCCTCTAACCACTGAAATGAAAGCTTTAATGGTTGAGAAATACAAGGCATCTTTGGGTTTAGAATGTGGTGATGTTCAAAACCCTGTTTATAATGTTCGTGAAGGTGTGAAAAGCTATTGTGAACGTGCTAAATAATACATGTTCATGTGAAGAATTTGAGGCACACCTATTTCCATGTAGACATGCAATTGTTGCGATAAAGATGAATCGAACAAATGGGTATAATCATTGTAGCGCCATTTACCCAACGGAATGTTGGAGGAGGTTATATTGTGAAGCTATTTATCCTTTGACTAATAAAGATGAAGTTGTTTTCCCTAACAATGTGCTTGCTAGAGAGTTTTTCCCCATCGGACTCAAGAGGCAGTGGTGGTAGACCCCAAAGAAGAGGAAGAGATATGCCAGAGAAGCACAGGAGAAGAGGAGAGTTCTTGAAGGTGTTGATTAACGGGGTAAGAGTATAATTAATCTGCATGGTGAATTTCCTAATATTTATGTAGAAAGATGTTGTAACAAGTGTTCAACAAGGTGTATTTCCTAATGTGTTGGATAATTATGTATTGGAACTTTATGTGTTGTGATGATTTTCAATGTATAAAAAAAGCATTATGAATGTATGTTATACAATCTTCAGTTTACAATTTCTGAGCATACAATATGGAGTCATGTGTTATAATATAACACAATTTCAACGCTCACTTGCAGGTTTTCCACATTTGCAGGAGAGTATATCATTCAAATGCATTAACTCACTTGTACCATGAATTTGGGATTTTGGGAGATTTCCGGCGGGAATTTTGGGATTTTGTAGAGTAAATGTTACTCTTTTTTTTGTTATTCACATAATAATAATAATTAATAAATAAAAATAGATATCTCACCATTAAAAATAGTATGTTGGAAAAAAAAAGTATGTTGGAAATTAATAAAAACTATTTGAATCATACTGGGTGGCATTAGGTTTGACCGTCACTGATCCATACAATGATCATACTGGGTGGTATTAGGTTTGAGTGTCATTGATCCATACACTGATCATACTGGGTAGTATTAGGCTTGACCGTCATTGATCCATACAATGATCATACTAGGTGGTATTAGGTTTGACCGTCACTGATCCAAGCACTAATCATACTGGGTGGTATTAGGTTTCACCGTCACTGATCCATACACTGATCATACTGTGTGGTATTAGGTTTGACCGTCACTGATCCATACAATGATCATACTGGGTGGTATTAGGTTTGAGTGTCACTGATCCATACACTGATCATACTAGGTGGTATTAGGTTTGACCGTCATTGATCCATACAATGATCATACTGGGTGGTATTAGGTTTGACGGTCACTGATCCATACAATGATCATACTGGGTGGTATTAGGTTTGAGTGTCATTGATCCATACACTGATCATACTGGGTGGTATTAGGTTTGACCGTCATTGATCCATACAATGATCATACTGGGTGGTATTAGGGTTTACCGTCACTGATCCATACACTGATCATACTGGGTGGTATTAGGTTTGACCGTCACTGATCCATACACTGATCATACTGGGTGGTATTAGGTTTGACCGTCGTTGATCCATACACTGATCATACTGGGTGGTATTAGGTTTAACCGTCACTGATCCATACAATGATCATACTTGGTGGTATTAGGTTTGACCGTCTGTGATCCATACACTTATCATACTGGGTGGTATTAGGTTTGACCGTCACTGATCCATACAATGATCATACTGGGTGGTATTAGGTTTCACCGTCATTGATCCATACACTGATCATACTGGGTGGTATTTGGTTTGACCGTCACTGATCCATACAATGATCATACTGGGTGGTATTAGGTTTGACCGTCACTGGTCATACTAGGTGGTATTAGGTTTGACAGTCACTGATTCATACACTGATCATACTGGATGGTATTAGGTTTGACCGTCACTGATCCATACAATGATCATACTGGGTGTTATTAGGTTTGAGTGTCATTGATCCATACACTGATCATACTGGGTGGTATTTGGTTTGACCGTCATTTATCCATACAATGATCATACTGTGTGGTATTAGGTTTGACCGTCACTGATCCATACACTAATCATACTGGGTGGTATTAGGTTTGACCGTCACTGATCCATACAATGATCATACTGGGTGGTATTACGTTTGACCATCATTGATCCATACATGATCATATTAGGTGGTATTAGGTTTGACCGACATTGATCCATACACTGATCATACTGGGTGGTATTAGGTGTGACCGTCATTCATCCATACAATGATCATACTGGGTTGTATTAGGTTTGAGTGTCATTGATCCATACATTGATCATACTGGGTGGTATTAGGTTTGACCGTCACTGATCCATACAATGATCATACTTGGTGGTATTAGGTTTGACCGTCTGTGATCCATACACTTATCATACTGGGTGGTATTAGGTTTGACCGTCATTGATCCATACAATAATCATACTGGGTGGTATTAGATTTGACCGTCACTGATCCATACACTGATCATACTGGGTGGTATTAGGTTTGACCGTCATTGATCCATACAATGATCATACTGGGTGGTATTAGGTTTGACTGTCATTGATCCATACATTGATCATACTAGGTGGTATTAGGTTTGACCGACATTGATCCATACACTGATCATGCTGGGTGGTATTAGGTTTGACCGTCACTGATCCATACAATGATCATACTGGTTGGTATTAGGTTTGAGTGTCATTGATCCATACAATGATCATACTGGGTGGTATTAGGTTTGACCTTCATTGATCCATACAATGATCATACTGGATGGTATTAGATTTGACCGTCACTGATCCATACACTGATCATACTGGATGGTATTAGGTTTGACCGTCATTGATCCATACAATGATCATACTAGGGGGTTTTAGGTTTGACTGTCATTGATCCATACACTGATCATACTGGGTGGTATTAGGTTTGACCGTCATTGATCCATACACTGATCATACTGGGTGGTGTTAGGTTTGACCGTCAATGATCCATAGAGTTATTGTCGTTAAATCCCGGATAATTCCCAATAAGTGTTATTGTAATTAAATTCCGGATAATTCCCGATAGTGTTGTTGTCAATTAAATCCCGGATAATTTTAATTAATAATTATTGTAATTGATAACAAAATACTCGATTCGACTCGACTCGACTCGACACGTTATAGTATTGATTTGATTCTTTCCCACTATAAAAAGGTATACAAGGGGATAAGCCTCGGATTACCACTTACCCTGATTTTCGCGGCTAGCATCTACCCATTCCAAGCGGCAAGCATCATCTCCAGATCCATTCTACTTGAACCATGAACGGTAATTTCTTAAGTGTCAATTTTTTGTTTTTCGATATTTATAGTAATTGGTTTCGGTAATTATAAAACCCAGATTTCATTGCTTATAAAACCCACAATTTTTTTGTTTTTCTGTAATTATGTTCAATTGTCAATCTGACTTGTCATTCTTTGTTATCTTCAACAAACTAAGCATTGATTCTGCAACTTAATGTTTCTGATGAAGGGTGAATCAATTGATCTGTTTGAAAGTGTGTGTTTCTTTGTGTGTTTGAGTGTAAAATTGAGTGAACCATTGTGTTGTTTTTCTACAATGATGAATGTGTAAACGATGGATCTAATTTAGTTGTTTGTGATATAGTTATTTTTACGGGTTAACAATTTAATGTTTCGACGATGAAGGATTGGTGACGATTAATGAGACTCGTTTATTGAGTAATCGAGGAGATTGAAGATCTTCAACATCGAGAATATGAAGAGATGATGAAACAACATTAAGGAACTTGAAGATCTTGAACATAAAGAATATGAACGGATGATTAAGGAAAGGGGGTATTTTGAGGAACTAATGAAAATCGCCATTGAAATGGAAGAGGAAGAAAAAGAAAGGTTGGGGCCTGCATAACATCGGGATTACTATGATTCCTGTGGAAATGAAGTCGACTCTTCGGACTCCGAAGGTGTAATCATTTTCTAACAAAAATGTGTAATGTAAACATGAATGTAGTTTTGTTGTTTAATGTGTTAATTTGTGTAATGTGTAATGTTAATATGAATTGTTATCCTTGATTATAATCGTCCAATGCGTGTTATTAGTACTGTCTGGTTGAGCATTGTAATAGAATGTATTACTCAAAATGAAAATGATCATGAAATGATACATTGATACGCAGACAAACATAATAAGGAACTCCAATGATGAACCAATTTGTTGTTACAAGATTGTGAGTAAAGAACCATACATAAAGTTCAGGTTTTTATCTATTTATACTATAAGGAAACACACATGTAAAATACCCAAATAAAACTAAAGACACCATATAAATAGATACATAATTCATAAAAAGATTACAAATAGATATTCTAATTGAGTACGCATACATATCGAAATAGATATTTCATACAATAGAATTTCATACATAATATAATTCATATAAATAGATATATAATTCAAACCATTTCACTGGATTCTTCATCTGATAAATTCCATGGCAAGTCTCCAACTGATGAGACAAAAGTGAAGAAGGGTTATGATGGGGCGGCAATAAATGGGGCAGGAATATTGAACCGTGTGAAGTGAACCAACGTCTACTCAATTTATTTTGGAATTAAATAGGAAACCTACCCCCCTCCTACCATTTACTTAAAAAAAACTAGAAATGTATTACATAATGACAATAGATAATGACAATATATTACATAATGACAATAGATTACAAATAGATATTGTACTTGATTACAAATAAGTACTTCTAATCTATTAAAAAAACATGAAACCCTAATTTTCCCATAAACAAATAACAATCTAAAAAATCACATAAAATCACTTAAACCGAAACCCTAATGTTTACTCCTCCGCTGATATATTAGGGCGTATTGACTTTTACACACAGCTTTAAGAAAATTAATAAATGACTTGTTTTTTAAGAGGGGTGGCTAATAATATTTCATTGTTTAGTGTGAAACTGAAAACGATGCAATCGGAATGTGAGAATGCCTTATATTATGGGACAAAGCCAAAAAGCTAAATGGACTTATATTACGGGACGGAGGGAGTAGCATATTTTTCCCCACCAGAAATTTCATTATAAACATACAAAACCTTAAATAAGTATTTCTAATCTTTTACAACCATGCCAATAGATAATGAAAACTAGAAATGGATTACATAATGACAATGGATAATGACAATAGATTACAAATACATATTGTACTTGATTACAAATGAGTACTTCTAATCTATTAAAAAAACATGAAACCCTAATTTTCCCATAAACAAATAACAATCTCAAAAATCACATAAAATCACTTAAACCGAAACCCTAATGTTTACTCCCTCCGCCCCGATATATTAGGGCGTATTGACTTTACACACCGTTTAAGAAAATTAATAAATGAGTTATTTTTTAAGCGGGGGTGGCTAATAATATTTCATTGTTTAGTGTGAAACTGAAAACGATGCAATCGGAATGTGAGAATGCCTTATATTATGGGACAAAGACAAAAAACTAAATGGACTTATATTACGGGACGGAGGGAGTAGCATATTTTCCCCCCATCAGAAATTTCATTATAAACATACAAAACCCTAAATAAGTAATTCTAATCTTTTAGAACCATGCCAATAGATAATGAAAACTAGAAATGGATTACATAATGAAAATATACAATGACAATAGATTACAAATACATATTGTACTTGATTACAAATGAGTACTTCTAATCTATTAAAAAAACATGAAACCCTAATTTCCCCATAAACAAATAACAATGTAAAAAATCACATAAAATCACTTAAACCGAAACCCTAATGCTAATAATATTTCCATTGTTTATAATAGCTCTTTTTTGTTACTCATTTTTCAGTGGACAATTTTTTTGTACTTACGTAAATAAACCAAAACCCTAATGTCCATAAACAAATTACCCTAATGTCCATAAACAAATTACACATCAGAAAAACAAAATATCGAGTAGGAGAAAGGCATATTGTTGCGAATTAAAACTAAATTGAATTGATACAGAATTGGAATTGAACAAGAGATAAACTGGAAAACTAGTTCATCAATAACATGATGAACATATTCATATTTTGAATAGGCGGAAAAAACTATTTTGCTTGATTACATCAATTGGGCCCGAAATTCAACAGAAAAAACAGAAAGCTTAACTTATTACTAATGCTAATGGACCTTTATATAGGTGAAACAATATAATTTATGTTCAACCAACTTCTAATCAATTAACCAACTTTCTGCACGAGTGTTCGACGAAATGCCTTCTAGGCAGTGCTAGGCACTGCACAAGCAATGCTCAGGCATTTCTAGGCACTGCCCAGGCAACACGCAGGCATTGCTAGGCACCGCGCAGGCAACGCTCATGCAATGCACAGGCATTGCTTGAATAAAACTGCTTCCATACTTGAGATCAATGTTGAGCAACAAAACTTTTTTCAAGACTTCAATACTCAATATCATTACATTTCTAATCTCATCCAAAGTAAAAAGTGGAACCTGTACATTTGTTGAATATGTAGTAGTAGTAGTATCAACATTTGTTACATTTCAATACTCAATAGCATTACATTTCTAATCATTTTCTTCTATTCCAATACTTGAAATATTCTTGATATCATCAGTGAGAATCTTTTGAAAACCTTCATGCTCATGATCATCATCATCATCCTTCTTACAAAATTGGTTTTGATTAATATTATAGTCCATTCTTGGTGGTGGACATAGATGGTTATGGTCAGAAAATTAAGCAAGCACAAGCATATTTGCATGACATTTTTTTGAGCTGCTGCATTTATAGCACCCAATGTAACATTCTTTCATAAAGAAAAACAAAAAAAAGTGTAACATTTTTCCTCTCTTCACATAATCCATAACTAATTCTATTGTAATCACCATTGTAGTTGTAATACAAAATCCAAACCTACTTCATTCAGACATCCCCTTTTGAAATAGTGAAACTAAATTTTTTCTTCTTCTACGACAAATCATTTACCACAAAAATCAACAAATCTAGAAATGAAGGGTAAAAAACAAAAGCATTTAAAATTATCACCAACCAAATATTTGCAATTAGCAAAGAATGATCAGAATTATCGAAAAACACAATTTATCACAACAACTTCCAAAGAGATAGTTAATGGTGAGAAGATGCCATTTCTTCAATGGATTTCTGCGTTTTTAATGGAGAAATGTTCAATGATTTGCTACGTTTACATGGTAGATATTGAGTCACTTTGGTTTCGCAAAAAGGGGAGAAGAGTTCTTCATTTCGTGAATTTGGAGGAAAAAGAGGAGAAATATAAGGGAATGATTTTCCTTTTCAATTTGGCGAAAAAGATGAGAAAATATAAGCTAACGGCAAGTGTGAAAGAGTCCGTTTGTTGATGGGGTCATTTTAGTCTTTTCATCCGCTTTTAATATTTCCCTCCTTTTCATTTATTTTTATTTCAAGCGTTTTGGTCAAAGCCCTTTTACGCAAACCCCCTCCCTGGGACCCTTTTAAACTAATCTCCCAATAAAATAAATAAACATAATAATTAACTTTAAATAAGAAGGATCTTCGCTTAATGACAATGTTACTGTCCAATCATGGCACGGGATTTTTCCTGATCCACCACCATTTTCTGCTCCAAATTATGGATATACCACCCAAGGCAAAAAAAAAAAATTTGGGACGCGATTTTCTCCCATTTTTTTCACAAATGTGCACGATCTTAAGGTCCTCAAATCCTATTAGGGTTCCTTCTTCCCGCTAGGGTTTAGTTTGGTTCCAAAAACACCTAAAACGCGAAAATGGGAGTGGTATTTCAATAACAAAGTGGTATGCCCACATTTCCCCCTTCTCAAAAGTGGTATATTGATAAATCCCCCAATCAGGATAGATCAACTAAACCTGTGTTTCCTTTCTGCGGAATACTCAAAGACAACAACCACAGTTTCTCCTTTCACCGTGTTCTATATAGTATGGGATGAATAGTGGGAGACCGAAGACATCAACATGAGTGCTGACCTGTCAATGGTTGTGTGTTTTGAAATGCGTCTTTCTTTTTCTGGATGGGTGTTTTACGGATATAAGGCTACATGATTCCAAGAAATACCTCTTTGAACAAAGCCGATTGGAAGCGCAAGTTTTTGGAAAGCGGAAAGAAGTAAGCTCAAAGGAAGCCGGGCTTTATGGAAACCGTTGGAAAGGCAATTAGAGAGAAAGAAGAAGCATGGCACACGGATTTGGGACACAAACCGAATCCGTTGAAGACGGAATAGACCAAAGATGGCCAAGAACCTGTGAAATAGGGAAACAAACCAAAGCGGTTGTACGGTGTTCTGAAAATCATGATGCAGCCATGATAGTAAAAGATTGCCAAATTCTTGGGTTGTCATGAAAAAAACAGACTGCAAGCTGATAGAACTAGCAGAAGTGGGAGCTGAAGGCATCAGACAAGCAAAAAAAAATTCAGCCTGGGGAATGCTTGCAGAGTACTCGAGAGTCGAGCTAGCGCAGAGCAGAGAATTGAATCGAACCGTCGGTCTCATTGGACATTCACAAACCACTTATCACTTATGTCAAGCTACTGGATCGTTAGATTCCAGCTTTCTGTGTATAATACTACCTCCGTCCCAAAATATTAGTCTTTTTAGGCTTTTTCACACAGACTAAGAAAGTTGGTTAAATTAGTTATTTGTTATTAATTTTGATTAAAATGTATAAAATGACCTTCGAATTTATTAATGTTAAGTATTGAAAAGTGGGTGGATGAATAATAAATGAGGGGTAAATAAAGAAAAATATAATAAATACTTCCTTAGTTATCTAAAAGAACTTATATTTTGGGACAAAATAAAAAAGCCAAAAGAACTTATATTTTGGGAAGGAGATAGTAGCAGCTTGACATACAGCATGTGTATGATAAACTTTTCCATGTCTTTATTGTATCATATTAGTTGAATTGTAACATTTGTATAGGATAGTAAATTATATGAATATTACTGCAGGTTGGCACTATTGCCAGAGCGCCTTTGCTCCTACCAGAGCAATTAACCAAAAATACCCTTTTGTCTTGTAGTTACTCCTTTTAAATGATACAATGTCTCGCGCGCCATCAGCCACTTTTCACTAATGTAAGATGCACGCCTGCATACTAGCCGCGTACATTTCTTTTTTATTTTTTCTTTGATCAGCACATGGGCATTTTTGTTGTCTTATATCCATTGTAATAATATTAATAATCTGAATAAAATTAATTTTTCATATTACTTTTATACTTACAACATAAATGAGCATTTTTGTTGTTTTATATCCATTGTAATAATATTAATAATCTGAAAATTAATTTTTCATATTACTTTTATACTTACAATATACTTTTTTTTTATTTCATTCAATGTACTTAAGAAAAACCTTAAGTAAAATTTTATACATCAAATCAGAATAAAAGTCAATTATTTCATATTCAAACTTTTTTTAAGGGAATTATTTGATATGATATTATTAGAGTCAATTTGAATATGTAATGAATTATTTCATTTTCAAACACAAATGTCACATGTGTAGTATTAAAAGCGTTGATGATTTGATATTAAAATTTTATATAAGTGTTGTTTTTATAATGATATATTTTTTGAATTTAACTTGGATTTTGTGTTTCCTCAAAAACTAAAACTTGGAATTTGTGGAGAAAATGTTAAATGTTATGTATTTTATGAATAGAAAATTTATAGGTATAGTGTTTTATTTTCATTCATTTTGTGGTTTATAAAACAAAATAAAAATATTTACTAAAAAACAAAATAATAATATGAGTTTTTTCAGAAATAAAATAAGAACAATTAAGAATATCTCCATCTCATTATTATGCACTTTACAATCGACCTTGATATGAACATGTATGTAAGATACAAAATTACCTTGTGTAAGAAATTGATTATTATTTTTTGATTAAATTAGAAATGTTAAACGAAAATGATCTCATTGTAACTAGATACATTTTTGTTGTTGTTGTTGTTGTTATCATTATCTTTGTTGTTTTTCGGTTAAACGACGAATTGAAAGACTCAGTATAATATGTAGTTATTTATTTTCCACCTATAAATTTTGTGTGCTTAAGGAAGGTTAAAGAGTCTGGGATTGAGTAAAATACATGTCATTCAGATATCCTATGATGATAGTGATTATAACTTTAAATTGATTATATTCTTCTAATTTTTTGATATTTTATATTTATAACAATCTCTAAAATTAACTAATTTATGGGACAATTATAGCATTCTATTAAACAAATTAAGACATATTGCCAACATGACATCGGCCCAACGGTAAATGCTGTGCGATTATGAATTCGAAGGTTTCGGGTTTGAGTCACAGTGAAGACAAAACATGTGTGTATTTCGTATCCGTCAAAAAAACAAATTAAGACCTATTAAAAATCAGTTCACTTTTTATATTATATGAAAATAAATAGTTTGCTCCTAATGCATTTTTTGCGTGTGTGTTTTTTTTTCATATCTGTCAAAAAAACAAATTAAAAATCAGTTCACTATTTATATTATATGAAAATAAATAGTTTGCTCCTAATGCATTCTTTAAGGTAAACAATAAAGAAAGGGAAAAAAAAAAGAACAGAAAAAAAAAGATGGGGCCAAGCGGAATGAAGGGACCACCTGTATGTGTTCCTTTGCAAATAAAAAAAAATACTCCGGAGCGTGTAAAGTCCCAAGAGCGTGTAAAAAGTATAAGGGCATATTTGGCCAATTGCTCTGGCCGGAGCAACGGTGCTTTGGCAATAGCAGCTGTCAATACTGCATTATGATTCAGTTTTTAGACCGGGTCGGCAATCTATTGGCATCACACAAGATTGCCCTTGTGAAATCGAAGACTCTAGGTCCGAAAAAAATTAGGGTCTTCGACCCTGTGAAAAAAATAATATATCATAACTATTTTTAAGGTATATTATGTTGGAGCCTTATAAAAAATGTAACAAATTTGATTAGACGTTCGTTCACTTAATTCGGCTATAAATTTGGGTTTTTTTTTGAATAAATATAAAAATAATTATATTACTTGAAAACGAAGCCTAAAATCCAGCTTTTCGAATGGGTCTTAGATCGCGGCCTTGTTGCCACCCAGAAGAGACGGCTCAAAGTCACATAAATACTATCAATACTTTTTATATATATATATATATATATATATATATATATATATATATATATATATATACTAGTGGTAGTTGCGTGCAAGGCACTTACGACGATGGACGGCCCTGGAAAGAGATTGATATTCTTGATATTGAGGTGATGAAATACATTAGACAAAGAAAATTAAAACACAATTTACAGTTTGAATAAAAAATTATCACAGGTACTTGTTACAGGTATAATGACTTCTCCATACATTGAAACTGTTGGTGGAGTTGATTGATCAGCTTTTAGTTGATCGGTTTTGTTACTAATGACCATATCATAAACATTAACTCATAGCACCAACAATGAGCAACGATGCGTTTGCGTATTGTATAACCACCGTCAACAAGTCAGATCCACGGTAACAAAATATTGATGAGCTCAATCAGGCAGATACACCTATGACTATTAAGAAAATGCAATAAATACCAAGAAAGACAGTCTTTGGCTAAAAACCGCAACTCACTATACATTGCACTACACTGATGTTTATATTCCAACTTGATTTTGACATGGTCCCACTAATGTGTAACACCTATAAAGTAGAATGCCAAGCTGCGATTCTCAACTGTATTATGTTTGAATATTTGTCTCTAACCTGCTAGCTAGTGTTTTGGCTATTCTAGGAAGACATACAGTCCACTATCATCTAAAAAGAAAGTGATGGCGGCTGCAACCAAGCATGATGTAATGAAACATAATGGCCTACAAGTTGTCGATCCAAGAACATAGACATGATAATTTTAATCAACTCTTCTACATCTAAAGCAGAGAACGTTTACCGCATACACCTACAAGTTATAGAGCAGTCAAATCAGCAAAAGAAAATACAAAAACGAGACATTGGAACTCCCAATCCTCCGAGGTGAACAAATCATAATAGATTCATCGTTCTAAGGAAATAATTTTCTCAAACTTACAACCTCACAAGGCCATTAGAACCCTTAACAACAAAAAAAAAAAAAGATCTTCGAAAGTTACAAGGGCACCTCATTTGACAACAAAGATCAGCGAATTCGATCCAACTTGTAATGTTTTGAGGTGGTACAAGAGCATTTGAGTCTGATAAGATGAAAATGGCCAGAATCAACAAGGACACAAATGCCAATAACGGTAAAAGATACTTTATGAAAATAGAGTGTAAAAAGTGATTTGAATCATCAACAAAATTCATCCAGCGAAAAGCATGCTACCTCTAGATACCTTAAATCAGAGGATATTTTGGTAATTGCATCCGATAAGCCATATCTTAAGAGCTTTCTTTAGATCTAAGAAGCAGGGTAACCACTCGATTATTATGCTAGATGGATCAGCCTGAGATATTGAAGACAATGAATCGCTTATAACCTGCTTTCTACAACTAACAACATTTCAAAAACTTAAGAATGTTTAAAGAACCTTGTTTTTTGATAGAATGGCAGACCAAAAGCTTGTTGCGGATGTTCTCAAAACTTCCTTCGATGAGTACAACACTGCAATGGAAGCCGTAGATTGATTATAAAGAAGAAACCAGAATAAAAGACTGAAGGACTTCAAAATGCATTGAGCTTACACAGACCAACGTCCATTTTGCAATAGACGCCTCCACTCGACCAGATAAATATACCAAATCTAAGAGCCACCCTCTTCTCAATAATCCTTGAAGAAAACTTTCACCTGTTACATCATATAACACATTGAAATTTCCATAATCAATGCCTATGCCAAGTTAAAGACAATCTCTACAATGCTACATTGCAATGGCTTTAAATGTGGAGATATATGTAGCAAAAACATTTGAAATTAATCCAAAGCAAAATAACAAAAAAATTAAAATTTACATGCAACACCTTTCTCTCAATATCAATTTCAATGTAAGAATTGAGTTTGTGGTCTTTAAAAGACTATTTCTGAAATCCCACAAGAGGCATGTGTTATACAAGTCCATAATGGAAAAGAAATACAACAAGATTATTCAGGACAATAATATTACAAAAATCCAAGCCATAAAGCACCAAGCATCGAATAGCTTACCATTCGATCAAATCGAAGAACAAACATATCTATAATTATATAAAATCAATCCAAAATTCAAATGAATCGAAGATCAAACATATCTATATCTATATAAAATCAATCAAAAAAGGCTAGACAAAAAGAAGGCGCAGCATCGAAAAGCTTACCATTCGATCCTAGATAGTATCCTGTCCCACTCACAACCAAGCAGATATCATCATCAAGCATTCGAACCTAGAAAAAAAAACCATACAACCAAACAGGTGGAGTCGAGCATATGAATTGCTTATTATCAATGCAAATTATCATAAAACATACATTCCAGGTGGAGTCGAGCATATGAATTGCTTATTATCATTGCAAATTATCATAAACCATACATTTCAGGTGGAGTCTAGCATATGAAATGCTTATTTTACTGTACGCGTATACACTCTTCGATGTCCATATAAGTAATATGAAGAACAATCGCTCCACAATACTGAGAAAATAAGTAAATACTCCATACCTGTGGAAAATACATGTTGCTATGACCAGTTTCCTTAAACTTAGCATTCAAATATTCCTGCTCACACAAAAAGCTCAAATTAATTCAACGCCAGAACTTGAAAAAAAAATAAAAAAATCGAATAAGATTCACACATTGTAAAAAGAAATCGTACTTGAATACCATGATTTAATGTACACAAACATACCAGTAACTCAAATGTCTAGCTGGATCATTGAAATAAAAACAACAGCGCAGTAAATAAAAACACACTTTGTGACAAACTAAAAGCCACACGAATCATTGGATCAAGTGCATAATAGGCCTCGATTTTACTTTATAAAGAATGAAGAGAACACAAAAGCATATTAGTGATGGTTTGATAACATTTGAAGCGAATGAATAATGAAAACATGTATGAAGGAACTCCCGTATGAGTATTCCAAAATGTCGAGACACAAGCAACGTTACCAGTATGAGTATTTGTAACTTGAACATACAATTTTAGTGATGGCTCAGGCGAGGTGGCGGCCGTAAATACTAATTTCGGGGAAAAATGGTGATGATTCAAACGCGAGATAACCCCAAAAGTTCTATATAACCTTTTTTGATAGTGTTTCCTAAAATGATAAGAAAATGAGGCGATTTGTGGACTTTTTACGGTAAAATGGTGAGATTGGACCTTGAAGATACCGAGAGAGTGACTTCTCAAACGCAAGCTCGGTATGCTCTGATCTTTTGCACAAACACGAGCTCAATGCTCCCAAAGTCGCTACAACTTAACTAAAAACAAGAACTCGGACGAAGAACACCACGAGAGAGGTGATTTCTCAACGCTAACTTTCATGAGTTTCGTGCAAGCTATGCTAAAGTTACCTTCTTTTTGGTGATATGGATTACGAGACCTCTCCTTTGTATGAGAACCTGCCGGACTCAAAGGAGTGATGAAGACGGTGCTCTTCTTTTCCGCCGTGTGTAGGCTTTCTGGGCGATTTCTAGGCTCAGAACGAAGGCGAACCACCCGAACCCTGGCGGGGTTCGCTCGATCGGTGTGTTCGAACCTTAGGCTCGGCTCGGCTCGAAATGGCCGAGCCTTATATTTTCATTATTCGCTCGGGTTCGGTCCGGTATTTGGGGAAAAAGCTCGGCTCGGTTCGGCTCGAACATGTCGAATAGTTCGAACATGTTCGGCTCGAATCGGGTTTAAAAAAATCGTAACATGTTCGCCTCGGTTTTAAAAAACATGTTAAACTCGAATCGTATATGAATTTATGATATCCGAGCGAACATGTTCGGCTCGACCACCAAATATCTAATTTGTAAGGTTCGGCTCGAAGTTCGAACCCACGAAACGAGCCCGAATCGAGCTTTTTCGAGCCGAATACTCCGGATCGAATTGAATACTTAGGTTCATTTACAGCCCTAGCGGTTTCCACGTCGGAATGACCGAAAAACTTAGATCTTCCCGGCACGGAACCAACTGATAATGCGTTTTATTATTACGGTGGCCCAACGGTGTTTCGTGTGTCGGATATCTGGCTTATTTGATGTGTTTATAGTGTTTAAAGCCGGTGGTGCACGCGGCAATGTGGTGGAGCGTGTGAATGCTTGAGAGAGTTTATTTTGACAAAGTTTGGTTCTCTTTTTCATTAGCATTTATCTTTTCAGTTACACAAGCCCTCCTTTTATAGGAAGGAGGGAAGCTTAGGGCTTAAGTAAGACAGGTAAGCATAAAAAATCTTAAGAGTCAAGTAGACTAAATATCTTGGCGACGCGGATACATGGTCGCTTAGATCGCAATCTGCGAGCTTGCCTACCTCTAGTCCGATCTCGCCTTTCCCTCTATTGCTCCTTCAATTCCAAGGTTCGTGTGCGGTCTCTTATGGACCCGTTGTTAAGGTCGCGATCGGCTCCTCGAGCTACTAGTGACCTTAAAGGTTTGAATGCTTTTGGCGGGGACTGAAATGCGGTGACCTTGACTTGATTGGCGTCGCGGACGCTATGGCCACGAACCTTATCACACCGGGTGGCAAGATAGGCTTTTCCGGGACTCATAGTGTGGCTATATTATTTAGACATATCAATTTACTCCATAACAAACCCTCGGTTTGAAATCATTAACTTAAAAATAAATTTTAATATTATAAAAAATATTTTTATAATATTAAAAACAAATATTATAAAAATAATTTTATTAAAGTTCTATTAAAAATAAATATTTTAACGAATAAAGAATGCCATTCAAAAAAAATTATTAAAATGGATTTATTGCGACGACGGTGTCGTCGCATTGAATAATTTTTTTTCATATTACAAATTATTTTATTCCTTAGTCGAACTATAAAAAAAATGTTTAATGCGATGACACATGGCGTCGTATAATATCTAACAGGTTGGCGTCGCAAAAAATACCTACGTCGTCACATTAAATCCAAATAATTTGATGCGCAAAATTTCCCACCAATTTAAGTTTTTTTTAATCATTTCTTGTAATTAAAGTATGTAAGTGAAGTATGGAACTATCAATTATGACAACGTATTGACAAGGTTGAATGTAGAATTCAATTAACTCTTACCATTTACCATTGATGTAAAATATATGATCCAAATCTTTGGTTTGAGTTTTATTTTAGTGTGGATGTAGTACTTATTTAGAGTTAATGTAAAAAAATGGTTGGTTTTGTCATTTTTCTTAAATATTTGGCTTGTTAAACCGAAACCAACCAAATTCAAACCGAAAGCAATTCGAACCAAACCATTGTGGTTGATTTTGTTTTGGTTCGGTTTGGGGAAAAATTACAGTATAACTTCGATAAATGAATAACTTCGTCAAATGAATAATTTTCTCCGGTCCCGACTTGGACAAATGGGCTAAATGAATAACCTCGCTAAATGCATTAACAAATAAAAAAAATCGTGTCCTTAAAGCCTCCATGTAAACATAAATGAATAATCAAAATTCCATTATATATATATATATATATATATATATATATATATATATATATATATATATATATATATATATATATGTGTGTGTGTGTGTGTGTGTGTGTGTGTGTGTGTGTGTGTGTGTGTGTGTATAATAAACGAAAATATTTCATCCAATCAACAATGTTCATATAAGAAGTCATTTCTTCTCAAAAAATGTATCTAAAGTGTTTGTTTTTCCTTTCACCAAAATGCATCATATCTTTTATTTTTTGTATTACATGCACAACTTCTGGAATATTTTGTTCGTGTTGTAGTAAGTAATTATGTATGGTGGCGAGTGCTTGAAATGCCTCTTTTGATGACACATTTGGTATGACGCTACTATCATATGGTTCATGATCATTCTCATCATTTTGCTCGGTTAAAGTTGTTTTTGTTATTGGTTTTGACTGATGATTGAAAGTAATTAAATTTAAGATTAAGATAGATACACTAGTATGGATTCTTTATCAAACTAAGATTTCAGAACTATATATAGTTTGTAGTGTAGGTTATGTATATTTTCATAGACTTTAAGTATTCCATACATATAATCTTATTAATGATCTCAATCACATAATACATCAGATTTAGTCTGCATATAGTGCATGTATTCCTAATCTAGGGTCTAAAAGAGAGTGGATGGAATTAAGTTTTTGATAAATTTTTGACCACTACCCTCTAGGTATATTTGTACATTAAATATAAAAATACTATCTAAATTAATAAATATTCATTTTTCGATAAATGAATATAATGAATATAAATAAATAACCTCGTTAAACGAATATTTTCTTCGAATCGTGAGGTATTCAATTATTCATTTATCGAGTTAAATACTCAGATCTTTGCAAACCGAAGTAGAGTTTCAAAACCAACCAACTCTTGATCATCCTGTAAGTGTACTAGTAGTGCCTGTATTAGAGATGTTATAGAAAAGATATTTTTTTTGGTACTAAAAAAAAAAATATATATATATATATATATATATATATATATAGGGAATGATAAAATCAAATCAGCTTGACTTTTTGTGTTTAACCGCGTCGTTTAAGTTTAACGCAAAATTTGAAATTTCTGTGAAGTTTCGTATAGAAGGACTCAAATGCTTATGCTGATATATATAAATATATAAATAGGAATATAGTTAGATGACAGTTAGGCATTTCCAAACCATTGGATATTTGCAAAATCAGCAGCTATTTTGAAGATTCAATATTAGCAGTAATTGATTCTTGATCCCGTTAATGGTACTTAAGCGAAAGCTCTGGGGTGGGGGACTGGGAGAGGAAGATTCTGATTCTTCTGCATTTCGAAAACGAGAATTCAAAATCAAATATGGATTGCCCAGGTTTGATTTTGATTTTGATTTCTTTCAGATTTTAATGTTCTTTACCACTTTGATCATTCTTCTAATTTCTTTGTCTTTTCTTTTCAATTCCCCTCTGAAACGGTCTACAGTTTGCTTGCAAGTGTGAACAGAACTTCTCCTCAAGAACTAGGATCCATCTTGGAGCCTTTTATTAGAACTTGTGTATGGTCTCTCTCTGCTCTTTTGTCTCGAGTAATTGTTTAAATACTTGGGGAACAGAAAATCCGTTTTCACCCCATGTTCGACCTTTCCACTTGCTGTATGAATGCGTAATTCTATTACTTGTTATTGATTTGTTTGTATCGTACGTGTTCTGACAGGTTAGGGAGGAGATAGACCTTGCTCTAAAAAAATATTTCAGGTTCATATTCTCCCAGTCCTTTTCCTCATTTAGTTTGAGGTTTTAGATTGTTTGATCAGTAGAGCATACACAATATACTCATGTTAGCTTGATTTCATTTATCCTTAAGAAGAATGATTTACTCGTAAAATCTTGTTAGCTAGATTTGAGGGATTTCGATGTTGTGTTTGCAGGCCTTCACTCAATGATACCACTTCTTGTGGATCAAGATATTTGCAGTTGCAATTTGAAAACAAACTGCCTGGTGCTATATTTACCGGCTGCAAAGTCGAATCAGAGAACATCTCTCCCATAAAAGTAGTTTTGCGCGATATTAGTTCAGGGAAAACAATAACCTCAGGTCCCCTGTCTTCAGCAAAATTGATTCTCGTTGTTCTTGATGGAGATTTAAATCCAGATGATTGTGAAGACCTGACATCGGAGGATTTCAACAAAAGGACTGTGCGTGAAAGAGAAGGCAAAAGGCCACTCGTGCACGGGACACGGTCACTGACATTGATAAAGGGAGTTGGTTACGTGGGAGATATTTCTTTTACGGATAACTCGAGCTGGATTAGAAGTGGGAAGTTCAGATTAGGAGTGAAACTGCACAATAACAACACAAACGAAATCGGTGTGAAGGAAGGAATAAGCAATGCCTTCAAAGTCTTAGATCAAAGGGGTGAATGTGAGTGTATATGTTCATTAATTTCTTAGTTGTGCATTTTTACTTATATGGAAATTAACACGACAAGAACTAATAATTGTTGTTCGTCTGGTTTAGCATACAAGAAGAACCACCCTCCATCATTGGTTGATGAAGTGTGGAGGTTGGAAAAGATAGCAAAATCTGGTGCAGCGCACAAAAGGTTGGCTTCTCATGGGATATTCACCGTGAAGGACTTCTTGCGGCTTTACCACACCGATTCAAGCTTCCTACGCAGTGTAAGAATTCTTCTTACTATATAGTTTATTTGAGAGTTGAACTTTCTGCTCGAATTTGAAACGATGACTTGTCTTTTTGGAACTAAACTATTGTTTTAGACGATTTCACTAACTTGGTTACTGAAAAATGCAGATACTGGGTAGTAAGACCTCAAACAAGATATGGGATTTGATCATTGGACATGCTAAAGAATGTTGTTTAGACAAGGACGAGCTTTATGTATATAGTGCAGATGATGGGACTAGACTTCTCTTCAACTCCGTTTATGAAGTTGTTGGAGTCATTCTTGATGGTCAAAATTTTCAGCATATGCATGCACTCAATCAACCTCAGAAGGTTTGAGTTCTAATCCCTTTGTTGTCTTGCGAATTCTCGCCAACTGATACTTCGTTTTTTTTCTGGGGGATCACTCAGAAAGACATTTCATCCAGAAATGAGTGTATGTTGTTGAGCAGTGCTTTGATGTTATATTGATCTTGATTGCTTTCATTGCAGCGTTTGATTGAAAACCTGAAGCTTAACATTTACAAAAATCCAAATCACCTGGTTCCTCTTGGTGGTGGTGAATCGTTTTTCACAAGCCCATTGCAATCATCTCGTTCACAAGCAAGCTGTTTTTCTGCCCCTAGCATTATGTTGCAGAATGTTAACTTCACAGAAAATCAAGGTATTAGACATGAACCCCTTAGCCAGTAAAAGTAAAGGTTTTTTTTTTTTTTCTGATTTAAAATACTCATGAATCTTTTGTATCGCCAGATGAACATGAAATGCAAATGAATTCATGCCCTAGACTTATGTCACCAATGCATGTTCATGGATTTGAAGACAAAAATGAGCTTCAAGTCTCAGTGACCGAGACTTGTGGTCAAATTGGAGAGTGCAGTCCAACATTTAGCGATAATGATTTTGTAGTTGACGGTTCAGGCCAAACACTTGGATTTGATTGGGATGCTAATGGTTTTTCATTGAGGCCTTTAGATTTAACTTGTCCTCATATTGTCAACGAAAATTTCGAGGCATGGCAGGGGAACAATTTCATTCTGGCACAAGGAAATGAAGAATTCGGTCTAATGACTTCTGGCTTTGACATCCACTTATCTAGGAATGGAAGAACCAAAGTTTGTTGGTGTAAACTACGTGCCATAGTGAAATGGCAAATGATCAAAAGTAGTGGTAAAAAGACTGGCAAAAAAGCTTCTTCAAAGTATTAGATACCGAACGTTCAATAGAAAGGCAGCAGCTCCTCCAGAAAGGTAGCGTAAAATGGGCATTGCGCATCTAGACTCATGAGTTCTAGGCGCAGTGTCACATAGTGAAAGTGTTTTTTTGTTTAATTGTTCTTTCTTTCTTTTTAAAGTTTCTGTGGCAAAGCATAAGCAGCAGTTCATGTTAGACTTGCTGCAGTTTTAGTTCCTTCACTGTACATGGTGATTTTCCTCCATCTGAAACCAGATTGTGAGATATAATTTATCTGTAAATCACTGGGGGGTTATGTAATACTGTTGTACCATGTTATTTCTTGATTTACTTGATATTTGTATCATTTCAGAATTTACTTGTCTAGTAAAATTTTGTTCATACTCAAATATTATAATTAAACCATCGACTCGGTTTTATTACCGTGTTCAACACAGGAGAAGACGCTAATAAATTCAAGGGTCGTTCCTGCAAATTGATGAGGAACATTAGTCACAAGTAAAACAGAAACCAACAAAATGCCATGTTAAAAGAAAACGACTTTAAATGTCGAGTATGCAAACTGTACTTGATAAATGTCGAATATAATCGAATTTTAAAAAGTTGATTATCAAATGGAAATTTATTTGACACGAATTTAACTTTCATCAGGGTGTCACAATAATAAGTTAGTTGGGTAAAATCAGTCAGAATCAGAGAATGCTTCTGAATGTGGGGGATTCAGTACAGCAACCATCTTAGACAAGGTCTCTTCAACCTCTTCTAAATCCTCCTTCCCAAAACCCCAACCTTTAAGCAATTCCGATCCGAGAGCTCGTTCTTGTATACCAAACCTATGCAGATTGTGCAATCTGTTCTCCAAATAAGGTAAAATCAAGCTAGAAGAACGTAATCTGGCAGCCATTGGAAGGGAATGAACATCAAGCGGTCCCCTTGAAGTCCCACCCAACGACAGAAGCTCGCCTTGCTGTCCAATCTGGCTTCCAAAGATTCGAGGAAAAGGCAAAGGTATGGGCAGTGGCGACCGAGCAATGGAGAGATGAGAAAATCTGGGCTTAACTTTGCTTTTTCATAAGCACTCTGGACTGCTTGCTCCACCTCGGAAACCGTAGCCTCTCGATTCCCTGGGGGAAGAAAGTTCAAATCAAGATATGCAATAAAACGACTTCTCTGTGCATAAAAGCATCATATGTCATCTAGGTGAGGTCTAAAGCCAATTAAGTCCTGTTATACGCCCACGTACCCTCTACTAAATATCTATTAAAGTCTCTTTTTCCTCAACTTGATCCCGTGACCCGTGACCTCTGGTCACCATAGCAACAGCTCTTATTGTTGTGCTCGACCTCAGACAAACATGCAATATTGGTTTTCAATGCAACATTGAGAGGCCATTGAACTACCCAGAAAGAGAATCAAAACACAGACTAAACGAACAGGAACAGGTAAGAATTTTAGGGACTACACTCAACAACAGGTGGATCAACCAAGAATATATGACAACGTGATCCAATTATCCAATAGAATTACGGCATGATTACACTGCACACAGCACTTGAGCACATCGATGTAAACCAACATTTTGTGCAGCAAAAATTAAGGCAGTCACCGGTTACAGTAATGTATATATGCTGATCAAACAACTAAAATATTCACCACAAATTAAAGGTCGCATTGGAAAGTGGGAAGAAAAAGAACGAACAAAAAAAAAAACAGAATGCAACTGCATGAAATCTAAAGGTATTACCAGCAGCCAGGACCCCATGAACAGACATGCACTCCACTGCTAGTAAGTCTTCAGTGTTACCAGAAATCTCTGGAGTCAATGGCAGCAATCTCCCAAGCAAAGAATCGTCAAGTGATTGATTTCCTAAGAACATAAATCCGAGCGTTAACCTGATTTAAAGAAAGCACAGTTCTATTAAAAGGAAGTCATTATGCACCCATAATTTACCAGTCAAAGGAGGAGCTGGTATAGCAACATCCATAATAGTGACCTTGTTTGATCTCAATTGGCCAGATAACATTTGTATGACCTCATTCATATCTGATGCACCCCATGAGTTGGTTGTATCTGTACTCGGACCAGGTGATTCCATCCGAAAGGGAAGACTCATGGAATGTATGGCAGATGCATAAACAGCACTAGTGTGGTAAGGCTTTTGGTCATCTACAAGGAGAAACCTAGAAAATTGACCTTCACAAGTATCCATGTGAACCGGCCAAAGCAAGTTTAGAGAGATCAAGAAACTCAATCTGACCAGACAAGAGAAAGAAAGATATTCAGCAGCATGGTGATTGCAATACTCACTTAGACAACCAAAGCAAAGTTAACAAAATCCGAAAAAGAAAATATTATACACTGCAAAAGTAGTAAAATGCATGCATGCATGCATGTTATAAAGTTCAAACATTAATAAATGCTCATCATGAGTAAAATTGGTAAGAATAGCTCTTACCCAAACCTCAATTACGGGTAAGAACGATGCAAAACGAGTGGTACTACGGAAAAGCACCACTAAGCCTCAAATGTGATACCACTTACCATAAGCACCATAAAACTCCACCGATGAAGATTGTCGGTTATGATTGAAACTGGCTGATCGGCACTATTGTTGATAATCGCATATCATTGATAATGACATTACTCATAACCTGGCTACACCTTTGCAATTCCAACTCCTCAAGATTAAGGAAAGAATCGATGAATGCTCCTACCGAGTGTGGCCGTTCGTATTGGCAAAGGGTAGATTTGATTGTCCGAATCCGGTCCGAGCATTCATTGATTCTTTCCCTAACCTTGAGGAGCTGAAATTGCAAAGGTGTAGCCAGGTTATGAATAATGTCATTGTCAACGATAGGCTTATGCTGATCAGCCGGTTTCAATCATAACCGGCAATCTTCAACGGTGGGAGTTTTATGGTGCTTTGCATGCAAGGGTATCACATTTGAGGCTTAGTGGTGTTGCCGGTAGTACCACTCGTAACTCGTTTTGCATAGTTCTTACTCGTAGTTAAGGTTCGGGTAAGAGCTATTCTAACCAATTTTACTCCTGATGAGCTATTTATTAATGTTTGAACTTTATAACATACTACCTTTGCAGTCTATAAAATTTGAAGAGTTTTCTAGTTACTGAATGCATGGTTCAAAACATTAAAGCAAAGTTAACAAAATCCAAAAAAGTAAATAAAATACCCTACAAGTGATTGATCAGAGTTTCTTACTTCTTGCCAAGGACGGTAGTCCAAGTGGGATAATCAAATTCGAGAAAGTTGATAGCCTTGAAAATGAAATTGCATCATGAAGACTATCAAAGACGGTCATTTTCTGACTTTTGGTCGATCGCCAAACAGGATCATGGACGAATATAGTAACAATGGGATGTTAGTGTATTCATCTGCAATATTCTCCGAAATTCAACTAAACCAGAAAATCCTCCAAAGTCATCAAGAACAAATTGAATGCCCTATACAACAACCAAGTAAAAGTGAATTAAACCAAAGGTATGTTGATATAAGAACAACAACTCACGCTCAAGCCTTATCGCTATTTGGATTCCGTTATATTCGTCTCGATTGAGCTATATCTGAAACCATTCCCTCAACAATAGCCATAGATGCCAAATCCTTCGTAGTTATCCCCTTCCATGTTTTTTTTTTTTCACGTTAAACACGTGTCTCCTCTTTTATTAAGCAATGCCTAAAAGATGCATCAACAACATGCCTTTCTACATCGTGTAACTACCTTAAACATAACTCTTTTGTTTGTCTCAGCAACGAAAACTACCCTAATTTTTTCTCCTAAAATGCTCATTTCTTATCTTATTCATCTTTTGTATGACCCCATGTTTATCTCATTCTGTCAATCACATTGATATAAACCGAATCTCGTAGGATCGTTGATTAAAGCACAGCAAACGATTCAGCTTTGAAAAGTATATTTTTATGGATTTTCTGAATATAAAACTTAAATAACAAAAGGGATATGTAAATACTCCATCTCAGAATATTTACTACGGCGATCCCATCTCAGGAACACCAACCAATTACCCCATCTCAGGATAATCGAAAGAACCCAATCACTGGAAGTTCTTGAAACAAAACAAAGTGTTTTTTCTTATCTATGAATCCGAAAATTAATCTCCCTTACAATGTATCAGCCATGAAACTATATAGGAAAATAAATGCTACGACCTAATCACTATTGGCGCCAACTTGGGCCTGATTATTACTTCCTAACATAATTAAAAAGCCCAATGCGAATTATAATAAATAAATAGTCCATAAAAGCTTGATATAGGCGTCCCATGTGTGGGCTTTTATTGTTCCTCTTGAATTGGGCTACATCAACATGTGTAGAAAAAAAAGTAGAGAAGAAAGATGTAAAGATTGTAGTAAAACTTGCTTTATTCCAACTAATACACAGAGAAGAGTATATAAAGTTGTGCGTGGAAGTCCAAGAGACTAGACCAAACAAGGACGGCTGGAAGCCTGGAACAGTTACTAAAGAAAACAGCCAACAAAATAATAAATGCTAACGGTTCAAACCTAATCCAAAATAACTTATTACAGCGAGTAAAGGGAAGGATTTAGAAAGTCCTCTTAGCTACTCCGACTCAGAATAAATCAAAATAAAATGATACTAATACTTCAACACCACCTCAAGCTTGGTTGTAAATGTTGATACAACCAAGCTTGCAGAACAACTGGGCAAACATATGTGGTGGAATTACGATATCAGCAACTAGGATTGAATGGAGACATGATTCAGAGAGATATCTTTGCAGTCAACCCGCTCTTCCATAAAATGTCTGTCAATATCAATATGTCTAGTTTTATCAAGTTGAATGGGATTTTCAGCCTTAAAGATAGCTGTAGTGTTGTCACGAAAGATTCTGATAGGGCGGCATGCGATTATTAAATCAGCTAGTACTCCATGTGACAAGATTTCCCCAAATGTAGGAGCAGGAACCAGTAGTGGACCTCCTATCTAATAGACTTCAAGCCCAGTCAGCATCCATATAGATGTCTATATCCTTAAGACTGTTATTCTTGAAGGAAAATCAGAAAGAAGAAAACAATCCTACCTCTTGTTAACCAAAAAGTCAATGGAAAATCTCAAATAACTAATTCGGTAGCGAAGGGGATTTTGCATATAAAAATCCTTTTTTTGGTTGTACCCCTAGGCTTGGTTGTAAAAGTTCTTTTGATCAATACATATCACTAATTTACAAAAGAAAAAAAGAATCACTCAGCTAATAAAAGCAACAGATATGAGAAAGATCAAAAAGCATAGATAAGTGCATATACACTAGGCTCGACAGAAAAGCATAAATTCGACGTGTAGAACCAAGCACAACACAAAGGAGTTCAACCCACTTCCATCCATTGAAAATCAAATGGAAACTAGATGGAAACAATATTAATCGTCATTTGCAAGCGTTTATGTGCATAAAAACTACATGAAAATACATACCCTAATAGGAAAAGCAGTAAACTGGTTTCCCCTGATTGCTTAAAGTTTCCATTCATCGGTAGAAAGTGTATTCAATTCACCTGTTTTAACAGAGCCAATCCCATCTACAAGGTACAAAACCTAATCAATACGCAAAACCCAAAACCAGAGAAGAACACCATGTTTTTCATCAATCCTAGAACCAAGTATAATCATGCGATGAACAGAAAGATCGCTACGTCAATATCACCTACACGGGCTAATGATTACTAGCCCACACAGAGATATTCATTTCCTAAAATTATTTTCAAATGAAATCAGTTGTATTGCATTCTAAATGCTTTACACATATTGTATATTCATGAATGCATTTCCACCAAAGCTAATGGTATTCCAATTCCTCAGGTCCTATAATGAACTATAGAAGTTCACCCCCCCCCCCCCCCTCCCAAACACCCACCCACCCAAACCTGAAAAATGCCCCAAATACTTACCTCTCCCTGGAATAAAAGAATAGACAAAAACAGAGGAAAAGGATAACCTATATCTTTAGTAGTCGTACCTTCTCTAACTTTTTCTCAACTTCATAAATCCAAATACAGTAAAACCTGGAGGGAACCAAAAAACAAAGCGAGAAAGAAACCCGAGAAATGCTCACTTTGCAAGAATTACCTGAATATGATCACACTCTTCAATGAAAAAACGTAACCTCTCGCTTATTTCTTCCCCGTGTTGCCCACTAGTGAATGCGTGTCTTCCCATCCCATAGTCAAAATCCTGGCTATTTATCCACAACCCATTTAGTTCATATAAGCTTCGAGGATGATACTGAACTTTGGAAAAATCTGTCCAATATTGCACACCATTTTCAAGGCATTCCACTATGTCCTCCTCTTGGATTTCGTTCTGAGCTTCAACCTTCCCAATATTATTTCTTTGATCGGTGTTTTCCTGGTCTTCAGTATATAAGCTTTGCAAGAACAAGTTTTTCTTTATGGGCTCAGATGTCTCAGGTTTGACTTTACCAGTCCTGCAGAGAGAAGTAGAGGACTCAACTATGCAAGTACTAAAACAAGATAAGTTCAATACACACATGGACACATTGAAAGGTGAAATGGGATATTCGGATGATCACATTATACTCAATAGAAACACAGACAGAATTTTTGAAGAGGTATTGGTAACACTATTAAAGACATTTCGCAAACTTCCTTCTAAAACTAAACTGCAAGAGAAACCAGAGAAGTGCATTTTGACTGTAGGAATACCGGTCAAATGCAAAAAAGGCCGACAAACTGTTCAAGTTCTATCTTTCCTTTAAAACAAACATCCATTAGCATAAAGCATAGATATTTAGCTGCAACTTCTTAACATCTCACCATGTTAAAATGCCAGTTGATGGGTTAGAATTATCATCACCATATAAAGTTCCACCAGCACTCATTGTCCCAAGTGATCCTGTGCCAGCAAATGCTTTTTAGAGACTGGTAAGATGAATTTACTCTCATATAATCCTTATTTGAAGAATCAATGCACAATAATACATTCAGAAATTGAGTTAGTTGATTAGCTGGATTCCAGATGAATAACATAATTTGCAAGTATCACCAGAGAAACATGCATAAAGTTAAAAAAGTTCCTAAATTTGGACAAACATTTTCAGGAACAATACTAGCCCTATGTGACAACTCTTTTATCGAGTGTATCCTCATATATGCATGTGTATAAGTATGAGTCATTTGCAACAGTTTATTCGAAGTACATTGACCTAAAGACAAAAAAGAAGTCACTCTAAGCTACTTCATTGTATCCATAATCGATTAAGCATAACTCCAAACACAAAACCCTTCTTCTAATCTTACAATTTTGTTGATATTATACTGACTGTGTTTAATGATAAGGACAAGAGACTGGCTTGAAGTTGAAAACCTATATATGAAACATTGACAACGGAAAGTGGGATCCCTAATTCCCTATACAAATACTTGAGTTATGGAACATAGCAGTTTTAACATGAAACATAGAACTGAATATGCTTCAGAAAGATTTTTAACTTCACAGGAATATCAAAGTAGTCAGCATACACCTAAAACCTAAATAAACACTCTCAAAAGAAAATCGATTTGTTTCTAATAACAAATGGAGTTTGTTTAAAGTTGTTTATACTATTCTCAGTGCAAAGCCAGGAGATAGTTAGAAACAACTGGATAGAGATATCATACACCATTTGCTATCTAACTTCCAAAGGCTAAGCTATATGTAAAAAAAACATTGATATCCATAAACACTTGGCAAAATAGAGAATGTCGTATAAAAGATCCTTAGCCGAAAAAAATTAGGTGAGGTGGTGCAAAATATGCATATCCACTCAGATGAAGCATACCAAACTTACACAATGTTTAAGCACCTTAAAAACCGAACAACGCCATGAATGATAAAGCTTACCTTGGAAATCAAGAGAAACCAAGCGAGGGGTATATGTTAAGATGCCCTGTACACATGATCAAAAACACATTATCGATAAATACAAGTACTTCTACCTAGTAAAATCACAATAAATCAAAGGGTTCTGCCAAAAAAAAAAATACTCAGCCATTTAAACAGCAAAAGCGCAAGTAAAGATGAGCAACCAACAAGAAAATCACCTGTGGGGTTTCACCGGTTCGATAAAGAACATCCATATTAAGCCCATGATTCTTGAAAACTTGACTACTTTCCGGGATATCAGCTAACCCCAGTAATTCATCCTTCAATAATATTCAAGAAAGCTTGAAATTAACTCAATCTTTTCAGCCAATAAATACTACTGCTCGCGTAGCCAATGATTATGACAGAAACCTGGAAATTTTGAATGATTTCAAGGAGTACCTGGAAATTCCAGAAGTGGGAGCCAACAAAGTTGGCATAGTTACCAGCTTGAATTGTCACGATTTCCTTCATTCTCCAGTAAAGCGGAAGCCTTTCGTATTCTGCAGATTTCTCGGAAGAACTAAAAATTTCACTGTGCACTTTGCAGTGCCACTTTGTTGTGAAGTGTTGTCGTATAAGAGGGGAGCCCGGATCCCCGCCGGTACAATCTCTCTGGTCGCAAGACCACGGACCGAAACGACGTCGTTTGATCCAAACTACACCGTCCCTGATACATGCGACATCAATATCGTCGCTTGACGCAGACTTCGCACAGCACCTTTTCACCTTTGTACCGGCGGGATCCTCAGTCATACGAGGGGTGAAGTTTTTTATTTTTATTTTTATTTTTATTTTTGGGGACAACCTAATTAAGGACAAAATTTAGAAGAAATTGTCAAAAGACATGTGGAATGAAAAATGATAAAAGATAATTAAAATGACGAAATTACCCTCGTCAAATTTAACGACTTCAATTCCACTGTCAAACAAATCCATTAAAACGTTTTAATAACCAACAAATCCACTACTAAACAAATCTACTAAAACAAAAAATATAAGAAGGGCATAATCGTCCGGTGGAATGATAATTTGTCATTTTTCACCATTTTCCAATTACACTGGACTAAATACTCATTTCCACTTGAAATTTGTCATTTTTAACATTTATCTACTATTTTTAGGGGGTCTATTTGGACCCCCCTATTTACTACTTGCACCACATTAATGATTATTTTTCTTTTACTTTCGCACACCACGTAATTACTACCTACACAACATTAAAATAACAAAAACTTAAAAAATACACTTTAGTCCCTAAAATTATACAAAACACTAAAATAAGTACTAATTAAATAAAACTACTACATACATACATATTTTCTTCTCCCACCACTTTAATTCAAAAACTCATTAACCTTCTTCCCCAAAAACCTCCCCATCGGCGGTTTAAAAAAAAAAAAAAAAAAACTGAAAATTGAAAGAGAAGAGAAGAGGAAAAAGAAGGGAAGAAGAAGGGAGAGTGGATTTCAAATTGTAGAAGAAAAGAAGAAGGAGAGAAGAATAATCAATTCAATTTATTCAAGGTATGTGAATTTTTGAAAATGTGTTTGAATGTTTGTGGATTTGTGTTTAAATGGAAGTGAATTTGTGTTTGATGTAATGTGTTTATATTGTATGTAATGGGTTAGTATTTGGATGTAATGGGTTATGTTCTTTGGGTTGTATTTTGGTTTTCCCGCCATTTTCTCCCGCTGAAGGCCGGAGAAGATGATGAAACAGGGGACGCCGGTGTGACCGACGCCCGTGGTAGGTTTCAACGTCATCCACACTGACGTCACAGCCTGTGTGTGGGAAAATAAGTTTAGCCCTGGAACGCTGGTATAAATGACGTTGTAGTTGTTCCTACAACGTCAGTTGGGGTGACGTTTTAGAACATTGGCTTGTCAATTTGTTAGCTCTTAAATGTCAGTGGTGTTGACGTTGTATGGACATATGAAACGCTGGTGCTAGTGACGTTCTAGATCGTTGCCATGCCAATGTCTTGCACCATAAACGTCACTGGTGGTGACGTTGTTAAGGCTTTTTCAACGTCAGTGCTGGTGACGTTTGAGGATAGATTAGGGTTTTGTGTTACTTTAGAGTTACATTGGTTAATTGATTACCATAATTTCATTAATAGGTTGTTTTATATAGGATATTTTGTGCCCTATATATTCTTTGTTTTATGCCTTTTTATAACTTGTTTATGGTTAGTCTCTTTTATGAATTTGTTTATCAAATTATTGTTAATGTTACATTGTATGAGGTTTATGTCTTATCCTTGAGCTTTGTTTATAAATGTCTACTTTCTTTGTTAGTTGATTTCTTCATTTGATTGACAATTTATTTCTTGTATCATGTGTAGGAAATTATGACTAAGACGCAGGTATGGTAAGGCATGCGCTTTGCTGGAGATAGCGATGAAGGTACCATGAGTGATCAAGGTGGTGCGGAAGCACCCTCAAGCTCAAGTTCACCTAGTATTGTTTCCGAACATACAAGTGTGCCATATAAAAGAAGGAGTAAACGACTAAAGAATTTGCAAGCGAGAGATAGGACATGCGAATGAGCCAACCGAGGGTCGTTTAGAGAGACAGATGAGGTAGTTGAGACCACTAGGTCAGTTGAAACACAGTTAGGAGTGGAGGCTCCTTCACTTACAGTTGAGACCGTTGCAGATGATAGTGTCAGGGCCAACATTGAGTCTGCTTGAGACACGGTTGGGAGTGCAGCTGCTCCTTCACTTTCTGCTTGATTCGATGTCGGGCCACCACGAGTCAATGGAGATGGAGACACAATCGGGAGTGCAACCTCCTTGCAGGATAGTTGATCCATTGCTGCAGATTCCAAGATCTTGTTGGGGCTACCACCGAGTCGATGGAGATGGAGACAGAATCGGGAGTGCAGCCTCTCCTTTCAGAAACAGCTTGATCCATTGCGATTCCAAGATCGCTGTTGCCACCACCGAGTCAGTGGAGATGGAGACAGAATCGAGAGTGCACCTCCTTCTAGACAATTGATCCAGTTGCAAATTCCAGTATTGTTGGGGCCATCACTGAGTCAGTGGATATGGAGACACAATCGGGAGTGCAGCCTCCTTCTGGGATAGTTGATCCAGTTGCAGATTCTAGTACTGCTGGTGCCATTACAGAACAGAGAGCCAATCCAGCCGGGGCCACTATAGGTGAGGCATCGTAACGCTTTGTGCGGTATAGATGTATATCCGGAAGTGCCGGGCACCGGCGAGGCGTAAACCGGTGAGTGTTTACAATATGACAAAGGTGATGATGGTGTGGTGGTAGACAATCGATGTTCTATTGGGAAGGATTGGAAGGAGCATGTTGGTTACGCGTTGTTGAATAAGAATGTATGTTTTTTTAGGTTTTATAATCTTATTACAAATTTGTGAACTTATAATTTTTTCACATATCTAACTTTATATGTAAACTCATTTGAACAGGACCGAGGTATAATTGGATGTAAGCAGTACACATCTTCCTTGAAGATATGGAAGATTGATGCAGAATATGACGAATTCAAGGCAAGGTGAGAGCTAACCCGTTGTACAATCTGGTACAATCTTCATATAGCCAAGCTTAATCGTGTGGTAGTTTGTGCTTTTGTTGAGAGGTGGAGTCCGGTAACAAACACTTTCCATTTGCCATTCGGTGAGATGACGATCACATTAGATGATGTCCGATATATCACAGATTACCGGTTGATGGAATGGTCGTGAACTATGAATTTGCAAAAGAGGACAACCTTGATTACATTTGTTCACGAGTACATTAGGGATTCCAATAGCAAACGTGATGGAGGAGTTAGAACATGTTGGTGGACTATGACTGCTCAAAAGTTGGCTAAAGAACGATCTTGCGGGTAAATCGCGTGTAAGAAGCAATCGTGGTGAGGCATCGAGTTCGGTCGATCACGCCGATAGTTCTTCAGGATCAAGTTGTGTGCGAGATATCATTGTATCTTCTTGCATGTACTTTGATGCAAGACCGTAGTGGGGATAAGATAAATATTAACTATCTTCATTTTCTACGGGATCCGGATAAGGTTGGTGATTGGGCTTGGGGTCGCCACACCGGCAAATCTTTACCGGCACTGACTATCGAGGGCCACCAGAATGCGATCTTGTTGGAATTTCTCGGATACCTAACATTGTTGGAGGTAACACTTGTTTTTTACATTTTTTTGTTTTTAGTGTTTATATTTGAATGCTTAAAGAAATATTTTGTAATATGTGTTATGCAGAGCATGGGTGTACTGAACATTTTCCTTCATTCGACCTCCACCAAACACGAAATTCATTGAAGGGAGATGGTACGGACATTAAAGTGGAAAAATGTTACGGGAATTAATGACACTGTGGCATCGTCATCGTTAAGGCATACAAGAGAGGACTTGGACTTGATGGAGGCCCGAGAAGTAAGTTAACTAAATTTATCTTGTAGGTTGTAACTTGTCTGGTTCTATTCAACTTACATTATCTTCTATTTTGTAGGTTGTTTGGGATGCTTATCGGCAATTTAGAACGGTGCCTGAGAATGACGTCTGTTGGTTCTATGGGTGCATAAGGACATTGGACATTGAAGAGGTGTATCACCCAAACCGTGTCGCTCATCAATTCGGCCATATTCAAGCTATCCTCGACCACCAATTCCTCCAAAGGCATCGAATGGAAGCGGGAGGCGAAATAAAGACAATGTCACTCATGAATCACGCGACGATGACTTTATCCATTTTGCAAATCATCTAGTCAATAAGGAACAAAGGATGGGAAAAGCTAGGTTTGATTGGGAATGCACATCCGAGTTCATGACTTGGTATCGAGGTGTTGCCGTCGCGTCGCTTTGACCGGTGTCGAAGAAAAGATAGCAACGAGATTCAAGAGAGGTATTTGAATATACAATCTATTTTGTTGTTTCCTTTTTCAATTTAATGAACGCTTTTATGTTTAACATGTAGGAGAATGAATGCAAGGGTAGAGTGATTGATGCGTACGAGATGCGATTAAAATGCTTCTAAAAAAGCAAAAGGATTTAGTGAAAGCGCTTGGATGGCGTAAGAGTTCCCGACTACAGTGTGCATGTACACAAGATGTTGAAGATGACGGTGTCGGCTACAAGAATCTAGTCAGATACAAGCTGAAAGACCAAAGAAGCGTTCGAGGGCCACGAAAAAGACTTAGTTGTCTTATAACATTGACACGTTTATTACTTTCATAAGTTTAATGTTTGGGTTGTTTAAAATCGTGTTTATATTTAGTATTTGGATTTTGTAGACTACATTGGCTTTGGTTTGGTTTGTATTTTTATTCCCTGTTGAATTCCTATTTGTTCGTATGCGATTTGGGTTATTTGGCCTTTGATATTTGAATTGGTGTCACTTGAATTGGTGTGATCTATGGGCTTTTGCTAATTGAATTGGGGTGAGTTGGTATTTTCAGAAACGTCAGCTACAGGGGCGTTGATAGTACACAATGAACGTTGGTATGGTTGGCGTTTTGATGAAACCTAGTGGGCATGACTCTGTACCTGAAAATCCTTAAAACGTCAGTCATATTGACGTTCCACATGCCATATGAAGGTTATTATTGCTGACGTTTTAAGGATTTTTAGGTACAAAAAGTTTGATGATTTTGGGGCTTCAAACGTCATCACAAACGACGTTTATCAATCAATAAAAACGGCACTCTGGTGGACGTCAACCGGGGGGGACGTTTCTGACTCATAGCAACGTTAACCAAGCCGACGTTCTGTGTCCCAGAATCAACATTGTTCCCTTTCTTAACAAACAATCATACCTCAAAATTAAACCAATAATCACACATCACACATTTGGAAATACAACATTGGAATTTACAATGAAATATCACATATAGGAATTTACAATATAGATCATTGTGCATCATGCCAAAATACATTAAACTAGTTCAACATATTGCATATGAATTTACAAAACCGTGTTCCATCCTACACCCCGCTCAGTCAGATAGATTGTCCAAATCAATATGATCACCCATCCAATGATCCTTGACCACATCATGCCATAAATCGATCCTATGTTGATATTTCTCATACCATTCATTTGCTTCCAACATCCGAGCCTTATGCCAATTTACGCTCACTCTAGGAAGTGGACAAGTATCTTTCATAAACAAACGAACAAAATGGATACCCGTGGACAACCCCATCCATTTATTGCGAGCGGGCCAAACCGAAGGTTTTTTCTTACTAGGAAAGAATGTTTGGTTTCCATGCGAGACAGACAATATGCTTGCGGACACACCATATGCATTGCACACAACCCAACCAAGGTGATCACAAAAATACTTTTCCACTCCGCATGATCCTTTTTCATGACAAACACAATCCATGCATTTTTCGTAGATCCATTCTTGTCCGCCAAATAATGCAATATAATGATCCCTGTCCGTCATCAATTCAAAATGCAGTGTTTTTCTCACCAATGGCCAGTCGTTTTCTGTAAGACCTATTGCATGTGCTATTACTATAAACCCGCAATTTCCATCACCCTCTACATCATAGTTATTAGACCCGGCCCGGCCCGGCGGTCTAACCGGTCGACCCGGTGACCCGGTCCCAAACCCGGGCCGGGTCAAGCATTCGGCCGTTTACGCAAGTGAACCGTTCTGACCCGGCCAACCCGGTGACCCGGACGGTTTTCCATCAGCCCAGTTATTTTTATTTTTATTTTTATTTTTTTTTTATCATCAGGATTTCATTCACATTCAACCGGTTCTAAAAAGAAGCTTCAGTTCTAAATAGTATAAATCTCAAAACATCGAGCAAATTTTGTCAAAAAAAAAGAACATCGAGCAGATCTCTCAAAAAAAATCAAGCAGCAATATGTATTCTTTTTTGTTTTATAGGAAATAATTATTGGTATTTAGGGGTATTTGTACTTTTTTTAACGGTCGAAAACTTGAAGTGAAGATAATGAGCTTGTTTTCATTATGGATTGAATGTATTGCTGTGTTTTTTTAAGAATGTATGAAATTGTACCAGTAGCTACAACACTTACCTAAAAAAAAGGCTAATTATTTGTGTTTTAACTTGCACAACAGATAATCATTTGAGGATTTTATGTTGTCTAATTTGTAATTGTGTTTGTTAGAGTATACTATGGTTGTTATATTTTATTTTATCTTTATGTTTTGAATATTCAATTATATTTTTTAAGTATATGATGTAACACACCGGTTGAACCACTGACCCACCGGTTGAACCACTGACCCGGTGACCCGGTGTCTTTTCCGGGTCAATGACCGGGCCGGGTCTGATAACTATGCTCTACATCAATCGTAGACGTAATGTGCTCATGAACATTTGGTGGAAACTCTTTAAGATACCTGTTTCCGACGGTAGAAGATACTTTACACTCAAACTTTGGAACCTTTGGCATTCTACCTTTGGATGCCGCTCAAGTCATTGGGGTTTTTTTTTCTTTTTGACATTAGAATCACCTTGAGATGCAGGTGGAGTTGGGGCGGAAGAAACACCTTCAGACACTATCGCGGCATTCACACTCGATAATTTTTTCTCAACGTGTTCAAACTTGCTCATCTCTCTTAGTTGAGAGTCCTCAACTAATTTCCTCTTGTTTCGAACCCTTAGTATGCGGCCACGACCCGTGGTTTTTGTTTTTGGCTCTTGCAAAACCGTATTATCCGGTTGACAAATGTCACGTATCTTCACGATCAACCGTTGTCTCTCCCAAACATCTGCCATCTTCAACTTTTCTTCTAAGGCATTCAGAACTGGCACATAGTCTAACTCGGATTCATTTGGAGGTGGCCCTTTGATATCTAGGGTCTTCCAATGAATATGAATCGCTGATAAAGGGATGCATCCTGGCTTCTTCTTAAATCTAGCCATCTCATGTCTACACGGCAATCCATGTGTTTTTCGAATAGTACATCGGCACTCTTTATTCAACGCATCGCTATCATTGGTTTTTTCCAACTCATCATACAACAAGCCCAATGCATATATAGATACATGATGTTTAAGCTCTTTAAACAACACAACATCTTTAAATTTTTTTGGCTCCATGAAAAGAGACGTCTCGAATGACTTTTTGATGTTTTGATCTCTTGATCGATCAAGCAAAGGCCGGCTTCCCACTCGCAACCAAGTCCCAAGCCCACTTTTAGCCGCTTTTAAATCTCAATGCATTCCTCGACTCTCGAGGTTGATGTGTTTCCCGGATGAAAAGCAGAGTTGGTCCACGCGGAGACGAATGCCTCCTTATGTGCGTTCAACCATGTACAAGAGACATAACTCATGGCGTCTTCACTAAAAATCTTCTTACACTCTTCCAATCTCTCATTCAACTCATCTTCTGATTCTGATTTAACAACCTCTGTCCAAGCAGTCATCAAATCTTGCCAAACTTCGCTCGTAGTCTTTGTCTTCAGATTCGCCACAAGACCTTTCTCTATATTCCACCTGCATATCAAGTTCTTTGCTTTTGGATAAACCACCCGTAAAGCGTTCATTAATGCTTCTTCTCTATCTATCACGATACAACACGTTTGATCACTTTTCTCACCAATTGCTTTCCGAAGCATAGTCAAAGCCCACGTGTAGTTCTCTTCCCTTTCCAAACAAAGTAGAGCAAATCCTATCGAAAATGTCATATCCGTACACGTAACACCAACAATTTGCAAGAGGGGCATCTTGTACTTGTTCGTCTTGTATGTACAATCCATAAGCATCACGGTAGGAAAGCACCTTGCAAGGGACAAGCTTTCATTAAAGGCCCAAAAAACATCCTTCACTACATTTCCTTCGTCATGCCTACATTCCACGAATGATGTGTTCTTATCTGTCAATTTGAAAACCTCTTGCATCACTGTATGGCCCTCTCATGCCTTCTTCTTTATCTTAGCACGAACATTGTAGATCGCCTTTGATGACGTACAGTTCTTCTTATTGGAATTTCTCAACATACGTAGTATATGTTTAGGCAAAATACCGTTGCGAGTCATTGTTGCAACAAAATCAACTTGTTATCTATCAATCCGGCCGAGGTATGCATGACCCTCCTTATACTTGAATAGCTAGTGATTATGTACACCATTCAATACTCTAACGGTCCACACCTCCCTAAAGTTATCCTTCAAGGTTTTCAATAGAAACGGTCAACCGCATTTCTTTGTAGACGAATCTCTTGGCTTATTTTTTCTGGTACCGCCAACCTTTTTCTCGTATTCTCTTGGCAATCCACCACTCTCACATTGGTATAAAATGAAATGTGTCCGCTTTCCGGTCATGTTGGATCTCTTTTTCACAATGACAACGCCTTTCTCTCTTGCCAATGCCTTGAGGTGTTTGGTGACGGCTTCATGTGAATCAAATACCTATGAATAATATATGAATGTAATGAATACCAAGTCAAGTTTAAAAATCACATACATTTAGATAGTATAAGTTTTAAAGACTTACTTGATCAGTTGTAAAAATTGAAGTCAAATCGACTGATAACTCTTCATGTGGGTCATCCATCATTGCGAGTGTGGTATCTCGAGCTTTCTGAAGATTTTCTTGATCTTCTTCAATCATTTCATCAGCCAAAAACTGCAAGGAAATGTATAATTGTCATAGTCAATTGGATGAGATTAAGAAAATAACATATCCATTTAATAGTTTCTCACCTTCAAATACTCCTCGTCGTCGTCTAGTACTGGCCCCTCATCATTGCTTTTGTCATGATTTGCGTCATTACATTGTTTCTATGGATTCAATAGTAATAAAACCAAGTAATACACATGTTGGCAAAATGAAAAATTACAGATCCAGAACGTCAGTGCTTATGACGTTGGGTTGGCAAATCCAACGTCGTCATGATTGACGTTGTAAATGAAGCCTTTTGCAGTTAAGAGTCAAGCACAACGTTGTCTGTATTGACGTTTAAATGTAAAAATAAATGTCAGTGAGGCTGACGTTAACAAGAAATATGTTTAAAGTTGATTGACAACACAAGCGTCAGCCACACTGACATTGTAGTGGACAAAGGAGCGTCATCAAGGCTAACGTTTTGGACATGCATATACATCTTCTTTGCTGTTGCAAACGTCACCGATGGTGTCATTACTACTACCTCACGGGCGACAGTATGGCTGACGTCCCAGAAGCTTGCCATTGACGATGCAAAACGTAAAAAAACGACGGGGGAAGCCCTAGGGGTGATCGGAAATGACGAAATAACACTATTTTCTTCCATTTATGACCTCTAAACATGATAATATGTATGTAGGAAGATTACCCATTAACTTAAATCACACATTGAACATAAAGAACGAAATTTTCAAACAAGAAATTACCATATTTGAGGAATCCATCTTCTTCTCAACTTGGCTAGAAAATGGTATATCTTCAAGTGAGATTGCTACATCTTCTATATCACAATGCATTTGTTGTTCATTGTTATGAATTGATTCAAAATGTTGACTTTCAAAATTTGAATCGGGAGATGATGAAGGTTCCATGGATGTAGAGGGGAGGAAGATGATGAAGTGAAGAAGTGAAGAAGTGATGAAGTGATGAAGATGATGAAATGTTTTATGTTTAAGGTGTTAATTGAAAAGAAGGATAAAATTGTTTATTTAGGTTTTAGGAGGACTTGTTTATAATTTCAAAAATATGTGGTGTAGGTAGTAATTTTTTTTATTAATTGTGTAGTGTGAGAAGTATAAAAATAATCAAAATGATCTTGTGGTGCCAAAAGTAAAATTTTGTGGTACAAGTAGTAAGTGTGTGCAAGTAGTAAATATGGGGGGTCCAAATAGAACCCCCTATTTTTAATGGTGATATATCCGTGTGTAGCACTACACAATCTTGACTATTCATTTTAATGGATGGTGATAGTCTATGTGCACAACACAATATGTGTAGTGACGTACTACCCCCGTCTCAAAATGTAATTAGCATTTTGGATTTCTCCCAAAATATAAATCCATTTGGTTAATCAATGAAGCATTTATCACAGTTTTCTTCTTTTACATCTCATTTATTATCTACTCACTCACTTTTCATTACTTTGCATTAATAACGGCCAAGGGTCATTTTAGTCTTTTTTTTGTCAAAATTAATGACACACAACCAATTTAACCAATTTTCTTAATCTGTATGAAAGTATCCAAACGAACTTACATTTTGAGACAGAGGTAGTATCATTTTTTTAAGAAAGGTTATATGAGCGGTGAAGTTGTGTGATAGTATGAGGGTTTTCCTTTTTACCTACGTAGCCTTTTGTTATGCAGATTTCAAAAGATAATAATAACTAGTGGTGGTGTTCCTGCGACACACGAATTTTACCCTTGATTGTTTTTACCGTGTTTTTTCGACGTCGAGATATTTTTTATTATCAACCTAGTGAAAGTGGATTTTGTTTGATCATTACAAAGTACATGGATTAGTGGTTATACAACAATAGTAGATATACATAATAGATATATTACACATCGATATCTAAAAGTTGTAGTACAATCATACAGATCACAATTTGGAGAGTTATTATCCACAGACACCATAATGTTGTTACACTGATCACTTCTTGTTGTTGAACCTTGATTACCCTCTGGTTCATATATTACACCATAAACCACCATAGAATTGTGTTAAGAATCTAACACTTACCGTTCAACTAAAACCAATTGGTGTTAGTAAATGTGCAACTTTATTTCTGTAGGCATTCAAGAGTGTGGGCAGAGAACCCGTCGCTGTCTAGCTCGGTTGTGCTACAGGAGGCTCTAGGAAAGTCGGAATAGGAGAGAACTCATCTTGTGGTGGGCTTACTACTTAGATGCTTTCAGCAGTTATCCGCTCCACACTTGGCTACCCAGTGTTTACCATGGTGCCTTACCACACCGTAGGCGGACGCGCGGTAGCGTTCGTGGTGGTGTTTCAGGATTCCAATGTACTGCGTCCAAGATCAAAACGAGCTTGCCGGCGGACCACTGCCGTCCCATTCTTGAGTGAGCTGGAGAATATCCATCTTATCCACTGAACTCTAGAAATATAGTAATATGGAAAAGACCAATTTGTTTCAAGCACCGACAGAACCGGAAGCGCCCCTTCTTTCAAAGATTTCAAAGAGAGAAGGATGGGTTATTCACATTTCATTTGATGTTCAGAGGCAAATTTACTTATGATACTTAGTTGATATTCATAAAAGGTATCTAATGAATTATGAGTTCAATACATCATGTTTAGCAATATGTCCCTGTTGGGAGAGATTCCCACACTCTTAATGCTAAAGAAATATAGTTGCGCCTAAATAAATTGTGCAAGTGTTGGGACATATGCCCACACTTAAGGGGGTGTTGGGACATATTGCCCACACTTGAGGAGGGGTGTTGGGACAAATTGCCCACACTCTTGAATGAAAATTTGTGCAAGTGTTGGGACAGATTGCCCACACTTGCGGGGGGGTTTTGGGAGAGATTCCCACACTTTTGAATGCCTAAAGAAATAAATTTGCACATTTACTACCACCAAATAGTTTGGGAGAGATTGCCCACACTTGAGGGGGTGTTGGGAGAGATTCCCACACTCTAGAATGCCTAAAGAAAATAAAGTTGCACTTTTACTACCACCAATTGATTTTAGTACAACGGTAAGCGCTTGGTCTTAACAGTCCCAACACTTGCACAATTTTTATTCAAGAGTGTGGGCAATCTCTCCCAACACCCCCCTTAAGTGTGGGCAATCTCTCCGAACACTTGCACAATTTTTTTCAAATAATATTCCAACTAGGGTTCAATCTCATGACCTTTGACTCTGATACCTTGTTAAGAATCTAGCGCTTACCGTTCTACTAAAATCAAATGGTGTTAGTAAATGTGCAACTTTATTTTTTTAGGCATTCAAAAGTGTGGGAATCTCTCCCAACAAATTGTCTTTTGAAGTAGATGCATCTGCCCCTTCAATGACTGCATCAGCTAATGCCTGAGCAACCTCCATATCAACAGCATCAGAAGAATCTGCAGCAATTTTTGATAAGCATAATGGTAATTCAAATCAAGTCATTCAAGATAAAGATGTGGAAAAACAAAAGATCATAAGCATGGAACAAATGGACAGCGTCACGCAAATATTCAAACATCTACATAAAGATAAAGGATGAGTCAATAGTTAGAGATAAAGCTTCTAAATATAAACTAAAACAGTTGTAGTAGTTTAATAGTTTAAAGTTCATATAAAGTTGCTATTAGATAGAATATCAATTCAATTTCAAAAAAGAAGATAGAATACCAGTTGTATAAATCCATTGTAAAAATGCATACATTCAAGATGAATGAGAACTACACATTTTCTCAAAGTTCAAATTGCCTTTTACTTCTTCATTTTTATCTACCAGAGATTCGGATTTGCATGGACATGTATTACCTAATACTGTTTACATATTCATAACTTTTTGAACCATTAGGTTGCAAAGCAACATATTATTTACATATCCAGACCTACTTTCAAATTCAACGATTATAGGTACACACGAAAATGCTCACATTTTTTTTTGTTAAGAAAGTGGCATACAAACGACCACACTTGGGTGATATATTAGGTTTAGATACGAGCCTTTAGTATACACAGCCAAAACCAATGGCATTTCCTTAGTCTACTTGTCCAAAATAGATATTTGTACTTTTAGTTTAGAGATTGTAGCTAGAGACCAAAAGCAACTTTCTTTTCATCAAAATTGACATATAAGCATTAGTCTTCGATTTGTCTCTGTAGATTTGAGCTCCTCATTATAGTAATATCTGCAAATTCATCATTCAATTACACTAATTTCTGCAAATGTGCAGTCTGTAACAAATTAAGGTAGTAAATGTGAATGCGAACAGAGATTACTTACCACATATTACATATCACCTGAAAACTTAAAATTAAAACATAATCATTTGCATAAAATTGAAATAAAGATCTGTAATTGCATACTTTGTACGGTAAGAGAAATTTAATTTCACGAAAGCAACAAATTAAGAATCATCTGCAAAAGCACAGGTCATTGGCCTTGGGTGTGCAAATGAAGGGAATGAAAGCTGAATCGAAAACATATATATTTGAAAACAGAAAAATGTAGAGGCAGGAAAAAAGAAAAAGAAAAAAAGAAAATAGTGAAATCACCTCTGTTCATCATTTCATCTGATTTCACCTCAATATGTTCTTTTTACTTCAAATATCTGAAGCAGAAACACATCCGAGAGCAGCTAAGTAAACAAATGAACGACCCAGTCACATAAAAAGACAGACAAAAGGTATATGGAAAAATAACATAAGAAAGCAAAACCATTGGAAAATTAATGACGGAAACAAACAGCAACAGAAAGCAAGCCTCTATGTAGCATGAATAGCCTGAATTGGAACAACAAAAAATCTGATTAACATTGACAGTAGTAACAACAAAAAATTGAATAAATTCTTCAGGTAGTCGAAAACCTGAATCTTGGATTCCTGATGAATTCACCGTTCCTGCCAAATCCATGGGTCGGGATTGTTTATTAAACAAAAGAAAGGTTGAGGTGTCAACGCCATAGCAGTCAGTGGAACCTAGAACGGCACGACGAAGGAGAATTGAACCGAGGTGATAACCGAGGAAGTCACAATTATACATTTCTAGCGGAGGGATAGCTGGAGAGGCTACTGTGATGATTCCCAGGAGCCACGTACCAGATCAAGATGTGATGATCTGTGCTGAGAAGGAAACGGTGTCGGACGTGAGTATAACGGCGTCGTTTCGCAATCCCAGCAGCTGGTAATGTCGGAAGCAGAGAGGAGAAGAACAAAAGAAGAAGAGTTGGGGGACAGCAAGGGGGGAAATTTAAAATTGACTGGAGAATAAGGGGAAGGAAAATAAAATCGGAAAACAAGAGGGAGAAAAATAATTAAAAAGAGGAAAAGCAATACGGAAACGACAAAGAAGTTGGAGGACGTAACATCAACAAATAATTTGAACTACCTACTATACCGATAAAAACAAAAAAAAACACCTCATTTCTTTAGTTAAGAAATTCTATTCGACGAAAACTTCTAAAATGCAACTAGGAGGGGAGAGGTCTTCAACGATGTTTGTTAACTTTTGAAGTAAATTAACCGAATCTCCCTTGAAAATAACATTTGAGACGCTCCACATAGATGCAAAAGAGATCTCATTATACATAGGCATAGCATCTCCGATTAGAACTGATGACGGTCAAATTATACCCGTAAATGTCATCAACATTTACCTTAAATCGAGATTAATAATATATATTTCATATTAAATCACATGTTTATATTTATTATTTAATGTTAAGTGATTATTAATATGGTATTTGGTATTTAAATTGCTTTCATTATTAAAAGCCGGATTTATTGTGCGATAAATCGCCGATTTTGTAGATCACGACAAATCGAGAGGATTAATGTCATTCAATCAATGGTCTCAAGATAATAGAGGAAGAAAATCGGAGCATTAAATGAAAGATTAATCGGATCAACACGCAAGCATGCGATGGGGAACAAGTCGACAAAGAGACGCGTTTAACACGTGTAAAGGGGCTCGGTCGACCGAGCCTATCCATTCGGTCGACCGAGTATGTCGGCTCGGTCACTTTTCGGATTTTTTCGTATTTACCTTCTAGATCCTTCATAAGTCGGCGAAACTCCTATATAAGCGTATTCTGAAATTTGTAAAACACACCAACATATCCCTTCATTCTTTCTTTAATCTTACAATTCATAATACAACTTTGATACAATGTAGAATAATTTGAGGGTTTCCAAACAATTTAAGAACTTGCAATATGTAAGCCTTTATTTTCTTTCTTTTTTCTTTTAAGTAATTAATTCCTCCCAATTATGCTTTATCGTTTGAATTAGTTAATCATAGCTAGATGATGTAGATCTAGGCTATGACGTTAGGGATGTGGCGACTCTTTGTCTGGCATGGGGATCCCATAACCTACGCCATACACTTAGTATTTATTCATGAATCTACTTGATTTAATTAATGCGTATCTATGTTAGTTTATATGAATCTCGTGCAATTCTTGTTTTAACTGCTCGTATGATGAAACGCCGAGAGATATGTTCGGGGATGTAATCTGGGATCGAAATTGATTCGGGTGACCGAATGAGTTCACTCGGTCGACCGAGCCCACCTATTCGGTCGACCGAGCCTGTTTTATCCGTTAAATAGCCACGTCTTTATGGTTAGGTTAACTTAATAGAATTTATCATCTCAAGTAGGTATGGCTACGGCTACGCTTGCTCGTCTGCTTTTAATTAGAGTATGATTAGGAAATACCAATATAGGGCTCCTGGGTTGGCTCATGAATGATCTTCCGGGACTTTCAATGAGATCTAGGTAGGTTTTGTATTTGGGAATTGAGCTCGCTTAGTTATACGTAAATCGTAGATTAACATGAGACCGCTGTAATTGTTAATAGACAGACCGATGCGATCGTTTAGGAAGATGCGCTAACCACGGGAATGTTGCTGAGGCGAGGTGTACGATTAATATCGGCATCCTTAGAGTCGTAATAGCGTGTGAGTTATATGAGATGGAGGCACTTTAAAAGCGAAGTCACGTAACAATATCACGGTGATTTAGTGACTTACCGTGCTAAGTCAAGTTAAAGAGGATGACTCCCGTAGCCAATCTAAGATAGATACAAACGGATTGACGATTAATAAGTTCGATTTATTATATAAATTATCTAGGTCCAAACGATAAAGACTATAATTGGGGAGGTTAATTACGTTGTGTCGAGTCGTGTCTTTACCTTTCTTGTTTTATGTTGGTCGTAGACCGCCTCTATGTCCTTGACATGAATGATTAATTGTTTGTATATAAATGACCCACAATTGGTTCCCTGTGGGATCGACCTTGATTCGCTATAGCTATACTACGATGGGCCTAGTCCTCTTGCTAGTATTGGTTTATGGTGGTCAAGTATTTTATTACCTGATTGACCCCGATCAAGCACATCAAAATTTCCATGGAGTATCATAGAATAAATTCACAAAATGGAATCGTTTGAGTCTCTCACCAAACCACCAATAGCAATACAATCATAGTATCAAACCTAACCCGGCTCGGTGGTTCAACCGTCAAACCCGCTAACTCGGTCATGGAATCGAGTTGGTTCAAGCATCAACCCGTTTGGGTAAGCAACCTGCTCAAACACGTTATACCCGATGGTCCATCCGGTGACCCAGTGACCAGTTGGGTTCTGGTTGAACTGGTGTGTGAAGTAAATTAAATGAACAAATTGTATGAAGAAAGTATCAAACTGGTTTTAAGTAGGAAAAATACTCAGGATCTCTCCAACATGATGCAAGTCTCTCTCTCCTTTTTTTTCCTGCTACGAAAGGAGGGGAATGGGGAAAGGGGGAATCGAACCCTGGTCCTCCCACTGAGGTCAGGGTAAAACCCAGGTGACTAACCACCTGGAATGAGCCTTATGCTCATGCAAGTCATTATTTACACCTTTTGCGCACTTATTATTTATTATAAATATACATCAAAATCATATATTTTTTACTTCTAATAACTTAAAATTTTCATACAACATTTTACTTAACGTTTTGCTAAATAATTCAAATCATGTTTTTTAACAAACCATAAATTTAGTTTCCTTAATATTAGCAATGAGTGCATCACCATACAAATAAAAAACACGTATATGTATCAAGAAAGTAATTAAGATTTAAGGATATAATATAGCTTTATATTAATTTCTCTCCATACTCTTTTATAATAATCACATAAAGTATACTATGAATCTTCAGAACGGTAATCCATAAGGTGATAGATAGTTCCATATCAATGTTTACTTGAATATTAATTATCAAAAGTTATATTTTTCATGATTTAAAATATTATATACAAGTATATAACCGCTGGTTGAACAAGTGACCCAACGGTTGAACCAGTGACCCAGTGAATCAGTGCTTTTACCGGGTCAAAAACCGGGCCATGCATACAATCATCATCCATAGCCACATATGTTGCAATATATGGCTAAATGAGGTGCTAAGTGCTAACAGCTGAGTGCTGAGATGATAGACATCTGAGTGTAGGCTCATTAGAATGTTCATAAATGTTGTATTTAGACGGTTATTATGTTATAGCTGTCATGTAACTTTTTTTAACTGATTCATGAGGTGTATAATACTATAAATACCCCGTGATCAGCAGCATTGTAACTTAACTCATTCATTATTATTTTGAGTAATAATACTTACGCAGTCTTTTAGTTGTACTCTCTTAAGTTTTAAAACTTCAATATGGTATCAGAGAATGAAACTTGAGAGTTTTCATAGATTTTTTCTATGTTTTACTATGATTACTAAAGAAACTTGAGAGTTTCTTCATCTTTCTTGTGTTTTACACAATTTCTTGAGAGAAATCTGTGTTTATATTGAGTTCTTGATCGTTTTCTGGTCATTTTTTTGGTATTATCTGGTGTGAAGTTCATGTTCTTGACAGCCATGGCAACAAAGAAACAAGAGCCGAGCTTTCAGTTCATTCCATGTTCATCCAAATGAGAATCCATCCATGGTGTTGCTACAACCGCTGATGAATGACAAAAATTACAATCCTTGGAAGATGTCCATGGAGATGGTGTTAATCACAAATAACAAGATTGGCTTCATAGATGGCACGATAAATAAGCCAGAAGCAGATTCAACAAACTTCTATGCTTAGAGGCAATACAATACTATGATAAGGTCTTGGATCTTAAATTCTGTTGAGAATACCATTGCACAAAGTTTGATGTATTTCAAGAATGCTCAAGTAGTTTGGAAGAATCTGGCTGATAGATTTTCTAATGTTGATGCCTTAAGATTTTCTAATATTCTTGAAAATTTGCATGTGCTGAAGCAGGGTACTGATTCCGTGAATCACTATTTCATGAAGTTAATGGTTCTTTGGGAGGAGATCAAGACCATCATGCCTATGCCTTCTTGTTCTTGTGCCCCACAGTGTCATTGCAATTCCATTAATACATTGATGAATCACATGGAAGCAGAACATGTGACAAAGTTTCTGAAAGGTCTCTAGGATGAGTTTGAGCCTATGGTTTCCCAGGCAATGCTGATGGTCCTATTCCCAGACATTCATTATGCTTTTGCAATGGCTATCAAATTTGAGAGCAGAAGGTATATGTGGGTAATAAGACCAAGAGTCAAGATTCAATGATTTTGTTGAATCAGAAGAATGGACGGGGCCAAGGTCAGGCAGTCAATAGACAATCCATGCCTGCACAGATCTCTAAAGCAAATAATTCCAAGAAAGTTTAGTGTTGTTTCTGTTGAAGGTGTGGAAGAACAATGAAAACGAAAAGAAACCGCATAAGTGTATTATTCAAAGAATAATTCAAGAGTTAAGTTACAAAGCTACTGATCATGGGGTATTTATAGCTTCATACACCTCATGAGTCAGTTAAAAATAAGTTACAAACGGTTATAACAGAATCTAACAAGATAACCGTTTCCTATTAGGGAAATTTTATGGTGTTCAATGTCCACCAAACTTAATCTTGATTACAATGGTTGCGAATTAATACACATGATCACAATCATCCATGTGATGACATATGTCTGTTGCGTTTGGTGGTCATTGACCACCATAAAATTTCCCTTCTTATTTGCATACACTCTGTTGACTGTCTCAACAGGCTGCTGAGTCTTCGATTTACCCTAGCATGAGACCCTTCAGATTCGACCCTTCAGATTCATATCTCTTCGATATACTACTATTTATAGGCCTATTTTATCTTTTTTTTTTAAAATTTAATTCCAATTCTTACCAGCAACAATCTCAAACATGTCTCATTGACCGAAACAATCTTGAACTTGTGTAACGTTAAATCAAACTTGTGTCGAAACAATCTTGAACTTGTGTAAAGTTAGAATTAAGAAATGAATTCATTATGTTAAGGGTCAATGACAAATCATCAAATATTATTACAAATCATCATTTATAATGTTAAGCAAATAAATGAATCAAACCATAGTATGGATTATGAAATTTTATAATGTTAATCAATTACAATTACACCTTATGTTAACTATGTGGATTTGTACAATTCTTTAAGAATCACTAAATTAACTTCTTCATTTCAATGGGTCAAATTTTCTAACAAATAATGTTAACCAACTAATGAATCAAACCCTAGTTCTCAAACATGGAAGAAAATAACAATTACAAATATAATATACATAATAATAAGAATGAAACCAAATTTCTCCTTCGAAACATTCTTCTTCAAAATAACAATTACCAATACAATACATATTAATAATAAAGGAACCATAGTTCTCCTTTAAAACATCCTTCTTCAAAACAACAATTACAAATTATAGTTCTCCTTCAAACTTGGAACCATAGTTCTCCTTTAAAACATCCTTCTTCAAAACAACAATTAAAAATTTTAGTTCTCCTTCAAACCAATTTCTATGGCTGAAAGTTCCATGAAAGCAATTCCGCAACCAACTTCTTTGCCAATCCGGCATATGCGCACTCCGAATAAATGATAGATCCACTCCTCCAAGAATGAACTCCATGACTTTAAGAATGCCACAATCACTCCTACCAAATTACAAGAATTACAAGATAAGTTAGTCACAACATCGAATACCTTAATAATCCCTATATAAATTGCATAAAATTATCAAACGTACCCATTATCTTGAGATGGACAATCCACGCTCTTCACCGCTAGTTTTCCCACGGAATAATTCTCATACCCTTTTACATGGTTCTTTAGAAAAAGCTGTATCACAACTTGCAGAGGCTTGACACAACTTGCAAGAAAAGCACTTTTCTGATATGCCCCGGAAGGCTGTCATACACGTTAATTATCCTCCCACTAAGATCAATTTTCAGAAGAAACCAATGATCCCTCTCTATCATAGGAACATACAAACTTGTGCAACCTTCCCTTGGTTTGCTGAATTCCGGAGATGTCCCCTTCACAATATTCATAAATACTCTATCAAATCGTCCTTTGCATACTGCATTAATTCCTCCTTTCCTTTTGTTTCTAACGTGTCGTGTGTAAAAGCCTTTGACATGACTTGCAAATTGCGTATGCAGCGCACGTGCATTTTGGTCAATCATGTTTGAGTACTCTAAGCATCGCCGGCGAATTTCACACAATGAACTATCCAATACCTGAATATCAAAAAAAAATCTATACTACTTAAAAAAGCATATTTTTTCAATGTAAATTGCTGTTAATTTACAATTTAAAGCATATACTACTTACGTTGCTTGGCAAGCTCGCCCTCTCGCAATTACATTCAAAATACTTGCTTGGATATAATAGTCGACCAAACTCACATGTACACTGTATAAATAAAAAGGAAGAAAAAACTAACTAATCATCAAAATAGAGTTTACAAATTAGGGTTTACTTTAACCGTATGAAATTCATACCTGTCTTCACATGAATCTATAAACTGATCAACACGATTCGTCAGCACGGGATCCATTTTTCGGAACGGATCATAAGCATCACACTTCCTCACTTTCCTTTTTTCGGTAGTTTAATATATGGGCTGCTAAGTGCTTTTCTTTTCGGCAGCGTCGGTAGATTGAAACGTACAACTATATAAAAATTCAATGACGTAATTAGTTTGGATTATACATATATCTACTAACATAAGCTCAAATTAATTATTTTTGAAAACTACCTTTTACAACTTTTTTCCCGCCCTCTTTTTCCAAATCATCTTCATCTAGGATGACCTCGGCTCTCTCTTCTCCTACGGTATTACCTAATCGTAATTTCACGAAACTAAATTTTATGAATAAACTAATTCTCTCATCAAAACACATAAAGGACAGATTTAATTATATCTTCACCGTTTGGGTTTTCCTCACATTCCTCCCTTATATCAGCTTTCTCCTCCCCTATGCCACCATTTACATCTACATCACATTCCATAACCTCGTTTAGCTTTTCAGCAGCTTCCTTCTCCATTTCAATGTCCTCATTTATCTCTTCACCCACGGCATTTCCTAATCATAATTTTAGGAAATAAAATGTTATGAACTAATTCTCTCATCAAAATACATAATGAACAAATCAAAAGGACAAGTTTCACATTATACCTTCGCCGTTTCGGGTTTCCTCGACCATTTCCTCAATCGGGGCATTAGGTTCATCCCCTACCTCTTTATCACCCTCGCTTACATTTCAAGTGGGACCTCCACTACCTCTTTATCACCTTCCCCAACCTCCTTCACAATAGAAGTAGCTTCCTCCTCAATTTTAATGGCCTCGTTTCTCTCTCCACCCTTGCTTACTTTTTTAGGTGGGACCTCCCCTACCTCTTTATCACCTTCCCCAACCTCCTTCACAATAGCAGCAGCTTCCTTCTCAATTTCAGTGACCTCGTTTCTCTCTTCACCCTCGCTTACATTTTTTGGTGGGAACTCCCCTACCTCTCTATCTCCTTCCCCGGCTTCGTTCTCTTCAACTACGGAATTTCCTAATCATAATTTCAAGAAATAAAATGTTATAAACTAATTCTCTCCTTTATAAACAACATAAAGGACAAATTTAACTTTATACCTTTGCCGTTTCGGGATGCCTCCACAGTTTCGTCTTCCATTTCATTCAACTCTTCATCACCTTCCATTTCATTTGCACGTATACCATAATTTTTGCATTTTTCACATGCACAAGAAAGATGAACCTCCATAAATTTAAATTTACGATGGAGCGTATCCACGCACATTCTTTTGTTCTCTTCAGCAATTTTTACCAACTCTTCGCACATTTTTTTGTTCTCTTCACTCACAATTTTTACCGATTCTTTTAACTTTTCATAATCAACGTTACATGTTGATTGCTCAAGTGCATTGTCATAAGTAGTTTCATCATCTTCAACTTCATCAGTTTCATCATCTTCAACTTTATCTTCCAGGGGCATCAAAAAATAAGCTTTTTCCTTTTCAACTTCGGATGGAACCAAATTTCGAACCGCCTTCACCTGCATTATCTACTACTCATAAATAATGTGGAGGCTGCATGTACATACCAAACTTAAGATACAAATTAAACATCGCTACCTCTTTCGATTCAAGAACAAGTTCAACTACAGAAGAGTTGACCCTTATTACCGCTCCCCACTTCATCAACCTTGGGAGAGCATTTTCGTCAACAATCTCGACAAACTTCCTTAAAGAAGGAATAGCTTCAAGTGCCAAACCTACGATGCATTTAAATTCAAGTGATGGACCGAACATAATCAAAAACTTTAACAATCTATGTATATATATATATATATATATATATATATATATATATATATATATATATATATATATATATATATATATATGTATGTATGTATATATGTATACTATATATTTTGAATTAAAACAATGGATTTGGCTTATACATACCTTCAAAGCGTCATGGAAAACCATATAAAGTATATCCGATCGGAGATTTTGAAATAATCCCTCATGTCCCTCCTCTGAACATAGACAGTGGCTTCATAAGAAACATTTCCCCATGGATACCTATTGAAAGCATCCAAATCCTCAACCAACTGAAAGATCCACTAACCCACCGCACGTTTCTCTTCCGATCCCCACACAACGTACCTCAATATAACGATCAACCCAAGCTTGTAACGGACTTTAGCATCCTTAATGCTATTAGAAATTACCCACACATCCTTCCTATACACTTTCAAAAAGTTTTTAACACACTTCTTAACAAATCTAGACTCTTTTCCCATCCCTTTATCGACATTGCTACTGTCTCCAACCAAGAGACCACTAACCAGCGCAAATTCTTCTACACTAAATCGTATCTGTTGGTCCTAGAGAAGGGTAAAAGTATAGTCAGAGGGGGTGAATGACTATAATTGAGTTTCAAAAACTTTTCTCAATATAAAAGCTTTTGGGCAGCGGATAAGTCCCTTCTTTTAAAACTATTTCAAAGTAGGATATGTACACACAAAATATGAATTATATAGTAAGTAAGTGTAGTAAAGTAAAGTGCTGAAAGTAAATTGACGCATAGACTCATAGTGGTTCAGGGTGGTGTCATCCCTTAATCTACTATTCTCTTGTGATGATTGGAGGAATTCACTATTGTTTACACTAATACAATAGCAAGATTGTCCTTGGCTACACAAGCTTCACAATCTATAAGACTATCACTCCCTAGCTTCAAAAGCTTCAGTGACTTAGTCTTCAACACTGCTCATTGAGAACAAATCCTTTAGTAGCTATCACAGATACAACTCCTTCTCAGATGGCTCTGATTCAGTTGCTTGGCTGGTGTGAATTGGATTCACAGATTATGTTGATCAATCTCAGTACTTGATGTGGAGTTTAGCGCTGATTGCTGAGTTGATCTCTAGATGTATCCTTTAAGTTCAGATAGAAGACTTTTCAAATTGACAGAGTTTTTGCTTGTTCTTATATGATTCAATCGTTGTTTTTCCTGTCTGTCAATGCCCTCTATTTATAGTGTCTGATTTGGATTCAATAGATGTGAATCTGGTATCATGATTCGACAACTTCTTGGTCACACTGCCAAATCTTGTGACAAAATCCATTGCCATTGACTCGTTTTCCAGTGAAACATGCTGTCTAAGGCCTGCAAGATTGTTGGTGAAATTTATGTTCATCTAGCGCATTAAGTCACCCTGCCTTTGCACAACAATGTTTTGTGCATCAATGTACTCAGCAATAGCCTGCAATATTCTCTTTATTGAGTGGCTTTCATTCTTGAAGGCTATAGTCATGGATTTGAGATACATCGCTTGTTGTTCCAGTTCTTCAGCTAATTGATCGACAGCCTTTTGAAAAGATTCATTAGAGATGCCAATAGGGAATTGAGAATTTTTTTGCCTAATATCAGTGAACTCTGGCTCTATTTGCTGTTCGCTGTCCTGTTGTGTGTAGTGGGTGGAACCAACATTGGTTCATGAGGATGTACTGCCGGTTGAGTGACATCAACACCTGTTTCTACTTCTTCAAGTAATTGAGTTGTGGAGAAAGCAGATTCAACATTTACTCCTATTACCCCTTGCTCTTTGCATCCCTGTTTTATGCTGGGGGCAAACTTAGCGGGAGTAGCAGCAGCTGATCCAGCATCTAGAACTTCTGTGGGATCAGCTGATACATTGACAGAGAGGTGTTGTCTGCTACAGGTTGGCTCAGGATTGCACTCAGCTGCTGTAGTTTGCTGTTGTTGAACATCAGCTGAGGGTGTTTACTGTGCTGCCACTTTCGTTTGCAGAAATGCGTTGAGAGTAATATTATCATCAATTGCATATGTTTTCTACTCGTTATCACCATTCTGACCATCATTATCATCATCGTGGTCATCACCATCATCAGATTTGCTGCTTTCTTCATCAAAATTCTGATGCATTTTTGCTGATGCATTTTTGCCTTGACTACGTCTATCATATCCCAAAGTGGTGATTCATCAAGTATACCAACCAGGGTTATGATTCCAAGAAAACTAAAGAACCAGGCTTCTTCTTCAACCATGTGTTTAGAATTATGAAGCTGAAGTCTGGAATCTCCCTGCTTTCATTCTAGATATGCAGCAATTCTGTCATCAATATCTCTTATAGATATGTTTCCTGGTTCTTTTGGAGTCTCATCATCATCTCCATTGTCTTCTTCAACCTCTTCATTTTCTGGTTGGTCATCATCACCACTTCATTCTTCCTCTTGTTGTTCTGGTTCTTCGTCTATTTCCTCTCCCACTTCTTCATTTACTAATTTGCCAAAATATTCCTTGTCCAAATTTCTTTGAACCTTTTGCTTCTTTCTTTGGCCAGAGGTGTTTCTGCTAGGCTGCTTTCTCTTCCCACCGCCTGCTGTCTTTTGCTGTTTGACATAGGTAAACATGATTTTGGAGTCTTGAAATTTATGGAGTTTTATGATGGGTACTTACAGGCATTGCATGAGATAGTTGAGTTGAATTCCATAGGACTTCTTTACCTAGAAGATTCCCTTTTTCGTCTTGCCTTCTGCTATATTCCCTTTTTAGTGGCAGTGGCCTCTCCCTGGATTTTCTCTTAGATTCTCAGGAAGAAATAGTTGGCCCAATTGAACTCCAGACTATTGTAAATGATTCCCATAAGGCGCATTCTAGCCTCTGTCATGGCATTATTTGCCCCTAGCTTGCCTTTAATGTTATTTCCAATTAGAGCACTAATTTCCCTAAAAGGTTTCTTTTAGCAAGATCTAAGACAGTTCAACTTCTTAGAGCCTGGGTTATCCGTTCTAGCAATCTTCACCCGAAATTCATCCTGGTTTTGTTGAACAAAGACTACTTTTGCTTGACCTTTATTTGAAAGTTTGAGGTGTTTATGTATTACCTTTGCTGTAATTACCACTTCTGTGCCCTTGACAGATGCAACGATATTGTCCTCACCCATTTCTACGCCTTCTTCAGCAAAGAGCCCAGAAACAAACTTGGCGGTCTTCCAAAAAGAAATAAGGCTTTCATAACAAATACCTTTGAGAGTAGGATTGAGAAAAGTCAACAATCCTAGGTTTTTGCATCCATTTGCCAGTCTTTTTGGTTATTCGTCATTTCCACACAGCTTTAAGTAGTGTTCTTCTTGAAAGAAAGAGCCAGCAGCAATTGATTTCTCGTATTGCTTTCCAGTTTGTGTGTTTGAGGAAGATGAAGCCATTGTTTTGGATTGTTTTAGATTTGAGAAAAGCTTCGATTTTTTTAGAGAAAATAGGGTTTATGAAATGCAAGAGAAGCGTAAAGAATTCTGAAAAACCTCTAAGTGTTGTTTATGTTGGAGAATTTTTGGGTAGTGTGAATGCGGTTGAATATGGAAGGATTTGGTGGAGTAATGGCATGATTTTGTGTATATAAATCACGGTATTTGAGTGTAGTGGGGGAGTGGATTGAGGTATGAAATGATAAATCCCAGGAATCGAGGCGTTTCCATCATACCTTGATGTAAAAAAAACTTCCACGATTACACTATATAATCCACGTGTGTAATCTTCCATAAGATTATTCTCCATAAATCAACTGATTTTCCACAAGTAATAAGTTGATTTTGTTCACACTTCACTTTGTTGTATTCTCCAAGATATTTATCGGTGGAGTAACCTGCCTGGTCACTGTGCCGGTGCAATGACTCATGTACTGAGCTGCTGTATAAAACTGCTCCTAACCATCAGTGAAGTTAACTTCGCTGGGAACCAGTGCCTTACCTGTCAAGTGAGCACAACCGAAGGCAAAGGTTCAGTCAGCTGGTGAAGTCACTTAGCTAATTAATCGAGTTAGCTACTCCTTATAACTTAATCAATTTCAATCATTCCCAACTCAGTTCTCAACTTGCAGAAACTTTCATGACTGAGTGGTTTTGTGAAAATGTCAGCCAATTGATTTTCAGTTGGTATGTATCTTAGAATAACATCTACTATTTCCATATGATCTCTGATAATATGATGTCTCACATCAATATACTTTGTTCTTGAATGTAATACTGGATTTTCAGTAATAGATATTGCACTTGTATTATCACACATAATTGGAATTGTCTTCTCCTCCATTCCATAGTCCCTTAGCTGTTGTCTGATCCACAACACTTGTGCACAATAGCTACATGCTGCTATATATTATGCTTCAGCTGTTTATGTGGATATAGAGTTTTGCTTTTTGCTAAACCATGATACTAGTGTGCTGCTTAGCATTTGACAACTTCCAGATGTGCTTTTTCTATCAATCTTGCATCCAGCATAGTCTGAGTCTGAATATGATATAAACTTGAATCCTTCATCTTTTGTATACCAAATTCCTACATTGATAGTGTTCCTCAGATATTTGATTATCCTCTTAGCTGCTAGTAAGTGAGATTCCTTAGGTTGAGCTTGAAATCTTGCACATACTCCTACAACAAATGCTATATCAGGTCTGCTTGCAGTCAGGTAGAGTAGAGATCCAATAATTCCTCTATATAACTTTTGATCAACATCTTTTCTAGTTTCATCTTTCCCAAGAATGACTCTTGCACACATTGGTGTATCTGCTGTGCCACTTGTATCCATACCATATTTGTGTATCAAGTCTTTTGTATACTTGGCTTGATTTATAAAGATGCCATCCTTCATGTGTTTTACTTGTAAACCAAGAAAATAATTGAGCTTTCCCATCATACTCATTTGAAATTTGCTCTTCATTAGATTTGCAAATTTCTCACATAGCTTCTCATCTTCTGATCCAAACATGATGTCATCAACATAGATCTGAACTAACAAAGTTCTTGATCCTTCTTCTATCTTGAAGATAGTCTTGTCAATGGTCCCTTTGTTGAATCCATTGTTGATTAAAAATTGTGACAGTGTCTCACACCAGGCTCTGGGTGCCTGTTTGAGTCCATATAGTGCCTTTTTGAGCTTGTACACTTTATCTTCTTTCCCTTTGAGTTGGAAACCTGGGGGTTGTTCCACATATAATTCTTCTTCCAAAATTTCATTCAGAAATGCACACTTGACATCCATTTAATAAACTTTGAAGTCTTTATATGCTGGAAAAGCTAGAAAGAGCCTGATTGCTTCCAATCTTGCTACTGGAGCAAAGGTTTCATCATAATCTATTCCTTCTGCTTGAGAGTAGTCTTTTGCAACTAGCCTTGCTTTGTTTCTAACAACTGTTCCTTGTTCATCTATCTTGTTTCTAAATACCCATTTTGTTCCAATGATGTTGGCCATGTCTGGTCTGTCAGCAAGTTCCCAGACTTTATTTCTTTCAAATTCATTGAGCTCTTCTTGCATGGCTGTAATCCAATCAGCATCTTGAATTGCATCATTTATAGTTTTGGGTTCCACCTGTGATAGAAAACAAGTTAACAATCTTTCCAGTTGTCTTTTGGTTCTAACTCATGTATGAATATCTCCAATGACTTGTTCTTCAAGATGATCTCTCAGCCAGTTCAAGTTAGGTTGAAGTTGCTCTTGATTTGGTTCTTCTACAACTTCATCTTGTGCATCAACTTCATGTTCTTGTGTTGGTGCTTCTTGAGTTGTATTGACTGGTGCATCATCTTGATTGCCAAAGGTGTGATTCAAGATTGTGGCTGGTACTGTTGTATTCATATATACTTGTCCTTGTACAACTTCTTCTTCAAGATCTTGTAGACTTTCACCCTTTGTGTTTGGTTCATCAAAACTACATGAATTGACTCTTCAATCACAAAAGTTCTTTTGTTGAGTACTCTGAAGGCTTTGCTTGTGTCTGAGTATCCTATAATGATTTCTTCATCAGCTTTTTCATCAAAAGTATGCAACTGATTCCTGTTCAAAACAAAACATTTAGATCCAAACATATGTAAATGTGAAATGTTAGGTTTTCTTCCATTCCAAATTTCATATGGTGTTTTTCCATGATGTTTGTTGATGATTGATCTATTTTGAGTATAGCATGTTGTATTTGCTACTTCAGCCCAAAATCTCTTTGGTAAGCATGCTTCTGAAATCATTGTTCTGATTGCTTTTTTGAATGTCCGGTTTCTTATTTCTGCTACACCATTTTGTTGTGGAGTGCTTGCTGATAGTTGATGTAGTACTCCATTTTCTTCACAGTAGGTTCTGATCACTTCATTTAGGAACTCTGTACCTCTATGATCTTATCTTGATGATCTTCAATTTTTTTTTCATTTTGTATTCTTCTTAGAAAATCTGGAGGCTTTTTAAGTCTCCCTTTTATTGTTCATAAATATGGTCCTAGTGAATTTTGAAAAGTTATCCACCATCACTAGAGTGTACTTCTTTCCACTTACACTCACTGGTGTGACTAGTCCAAAAATATCCATATGCAAAAGATGTAAGATCCTAGTTGTTGATTCATAAGGCTTTGACTTGAAGGGGCTTTTGATCTGCTTCCCCTTTTGACATGCATCACAAAGGCTTTCCTTTTTGAATGTGATCTCTGGAAGGCCTTCAACTAGATTGTTCTTTGACAATTTGTTGATGGTCTTGAAGTTGAGATGGTTCAGTCTTCTATGCCAAATCCAGCCGGTTGATAGCTTATTTTTGACAAGCAGACATGTTTCTGCTTTTGCTGTCTTCCAATTTACCACATGCATGTTGTCTTCTCTTTTTCTTACAAGTACAACTGTGCTGGTTTGATTGTAAGTTACTTTACATCCTTCTTTGTTGAAGTGCACATTGTAGCCTTTGTCACATTATTAACTGATGCTTAGAAGATTGAAACTCAATCCTTTAACATAAGCCACATTTTGAATCTTCAAATTGTTCTTGAGCATTGTGCCTTCCCCCTTAATTTTTCCGGAGTTTTCTTTGCCTCCAAATGTAAACTTGAGTCCATCAAAAGCTTTAAAGTCAGTCAACCATCCTTTGTTCCCTGTCATGTGTCTGGAACATCCACTGTCTATGTACCAGACATCCTACAAAACAAATTAAGTATGTTTAGGTACCCAACACTGTTTGGGTCCATACCTATTAGCAGTCATGCCTCCTACTCCAAGTGTATATCCAAAGAATTTTCTTCTTGGATAATTGAAGTCATCAACTTCATATGTATAGGGCATGGCAGAATAACTTCTAATATTTCTACTAAAGGTATTCTGATACTTTTGTCTACTTTTTGGTGCATTTGCATCCTTTTTCACTCTTCAATTTGCAGGAGGATACTTATTTTCATATTGCTTCTTGTGTCCAGGAACATGCCTTGGTTGTCTTTTCCTAAACACATGTTGCATAGCATGAAATGGTTTCTTCTTGTATTTTAGGGGTGCAACATTCCAATCATTCTCTGAAGGGTAAAGTCTTCCCTTACCTTTCAGTAAACTTTTGCCTTTAGTTGGCTGATTTGATGATTTACTCTGCTATTTCACTACACTGGGTTTTGATTTCACCGGTGCAAGGTGAGTAGTTGAAACTATGGTCTGTCCTTTTCTGAATTTAGGTCCAATTTTGGTCCTTGATTCAGAATTGTGTTGTCCATTGTTTCTTTTCTCATCCTGACTGTTGTAGCCAAGACCAGACCTGGATCCAAACCTTTTTAGGGGTTCGTAAGCTGGTGCATTGAGTGGTGCAGTAGTGCTCTTAACTGGTAGGGATATTTTCTTAGCAGATCTGTCAACATCAAATGAGTGATCATCTGCTGCTTGTTGATCAGTTGAGTGTACTTCCTTACTAGTTGATTCATCTTTCATTTCATCCAGTTCTTTTTTTAATCTTTTGTTTTCCTTTTTCAAATTCTCATGTTCTTGTTCCAGAATTTCATGATTTAATTGAATTTCTTCAAATTACTCATGAGATTTTGAATTAGGTTTACAGAATCTAAAAGGATAGCAGAAGATTGTGCAGTGTCAGATGTGTATGCACTTGATTATGAGTATGAACTAGATATTACCTTTGTTTCATCAGCTTCCTTAGCCATATGTTAAGGGAGATTTTATATGATTTATATCGTTATATTTTGTAACAATTCTCTTCATATTCGTATAATTCGCATAGAAATAAAGTGTTTAATTGATTTATTGAGCAAATGAGTTTTTAAACGGTTTAATCGCAAAGTTAGTGGATTTATGGGGTTTTATTGTTGATGTTATATTGATTTAGATGATATTACACTTTGCAATATTTTATTATCTTGTAGATACACGAAATTGGTTCAAAGAGGATTAAAAGATGTTAAGGATCGGAGTTATATGAAGAAAAAGAGATAGAGATGAAGTTGATTGAAGATAGAGATGGAAAAATCAGATTTGAAGTAACCTGAACGTGCGTTCAATTCTCCGTCCAGTGGACGGGCGTCCACCTTCTTGGAAGGGCGTCCAGGCTGGAATATTGGATTCAGAGTTCTCCCCAAATTGATGGACTAGCGTCTGGTTTAATGAAGGACGGGCGTCTGATCCAGCTCGGCCCGACTCGAATATTTTTAATGAAGGCTGGACGGACGTCCAGCATAGAGGACGGGCGTCCATTGGCCGACATAGCAGCAGCCGCCTTAAAATTCTATATATAGCTGCGTATTTTCAACCCTAGACATCATTATTCGAACCCAAAACCTTGGGGGCGGCCTAGCTGCGAATTTTATCAGTTTTTACTCAAAGTTTATGCTTTTAAATTTCTAGTTTAGATCAAACACTTTTATGTACTTTTATTCAAGTAATTCGAACTTCAAGAGGATGCTAAGAGGCTAGACCTCTACTGAACAAGCGTTGTGAAGCCATCCGATCAACAATTCAGTTTCGTTTCTCAATTGTCTTGTGAGTTTTTAATTCAAGTTGTTTCTTTATTATGTTTATCATGTTTTTATGCAATTTATATCGAAAGATCTTTGCATGTATGATGCTTGATTTTGATGAGAATCATGTTAAACCCTAGATCGCCATAATAAAGATTAGACCTTTAATCTAATTAACGAGAGTTATTAGGTTGAATCTCTAGGTTAGAAACTTATAAATTTCACACCTTTGGTTAGAAAGCGTTAATCTTTAGATCGAAAGATGGAAGATTAATAGGAGAACTTGTGTAAGAAATTAGGAGTTCATACCTTGGCTAGGTGAATCACAACTTGGTTAGAAAACACGAGATAATCGAGATAGAAATTGATAGTTGTAGGATAGGTGGATCAATTGCTTGTTCGTTTGTTATTTCATTGATTAAATCACTTGTGATCGATTGCTTAGTACATTTACAATCTTTATTTCATAATAGATTTAGTTTAGTTAATTTTGTTCGCAACCATATTTTCCTGGCTTTAGATCTCGATCTTCTGTCCAGTTATTCTTATCGTTAGTTTCGCCTCTTTGTTTTAGTTCTTCTCTGTTTTATTCTCGTATCTTTTTAGTAGTAATCATGACATAGTTAGGTTAGATAATAAAAACTAGATTAAGCAACCCCGATTCCCCGTAAGATCGACCCGGTATCAACCTCTATACTACGATCCCTACACTTGGGGTATACCGGAATTATAAATTTATTACTTGTTTATTTTCATTGCAAAAATCCGTGACACCATAAGACATAGATATGCTTTGTCATTGTCCGAGCTGTTAGATTCATCATGATCTGAATCATTATCAGATGATTCTTCATTATTTTCACTATTGGTTTCAGCTTTAAGTACCTTCTTGCTCTCTCTTTTCAGTTGTTTTGTACTTCTTCTTTTCCTCAACTTTGTCTTTTTCTTCAGGGAAATCTGCCTTGAAGTGACCTTTCTTCTTGCAATTGAAGCATCTGTATTCATCATCCTTTTTCTTCATGTCTTTGCTTGAGCTTGACTTCTTGTTTGATGATGAACTTCCTTTGAATTGTTTCTTCTTACTAAACCTGTCAAAACATTTAATCAGTAGAGCAATCTGTTCTTTTAGCTCATGTGTCTCTATGCTGCTTGTGTCAGCCATTGTGCTTTGCTGCGGTGCAACAAGTGCACTGGCTTTGTGTGCCTCTGCTGGTGCACTGTCTTCACCGTTAACCCAAATTCATGAGCCTTTAATTGAGACATCAGAGTCAAAGTATCAGTATTTGCAAGATTTATTGTTCCTCTGAGTACTAATGTGATGATCTTCCATCTTTCAGGTAGACCTCTCAAGATTTTCAGGCAAACTTCCTTCTGTGGGTATTTATGTCCAAGTTGTTGCAGTTCACTGATGATGCTTGAAAATCTGTTGTCCATTTGATCAATGGATTCACCAGTCTTCATTTTGAAGTTTTCAAATTTCTATTTTGCAACACACAATTTGTTTTCCTTGACTGCCTCTGATCCTTCATTGATCAGTGCTAATTTATCTCACATCTCCTTTGTTGTTTTGTAGTCTTTGATCCTCATGAACATATTACTGTCCAGAGTCTTTAAGATCATGTCTTTTGCAACAAATCAAGATTTTCTCTTTTTCTGTCATCATTGGTCCAATCTTTCTTGAGTTTGTCTATTTCCTTTCCTTGATCTGCTCCTGTGGCTATCACAGTTGTGATCTTAATTGGGCCATCATTGATTACATCCAACATCTCCTCATGAGTTGCTGCAAGATCAAACAACATCATTATTTTGTATTCATCAAATTATTAACATTGAATACAGGTACTTTAGACATTTAATTTGAGGAATCCATAAGTACAAATAAGAGATATATTTAGAATGCACAGATTTAAAAACTTTTTCAAAGTAGGTTCTGAACAGGTTCTGATACTAGAAACACTGCTCCGATACTATAAATCAGATCTGAACAGGTTCTGATACTAGAAACACTTCTCCGATACCAATTGTTGGTCCCAGAGAAGGGTAAAAGTATAGTCAGAGGGGGGGGGGGGTGAATGACTATATTTGAGTTTCAAAAACTTTTCTCAATATAAAACCTTTTGGGCAGCGGGTAAGTCCCTTCTTTTAACTATTTCAAAGTAGGATATGCACACACAAAATATGAATTATGCAGTAAGTAAGTGCAGTAAAGTAAAGTGCTGAAAGTAAATTGATGCAAGTTTCAGGGTGGTCTAATCCCTTAATCCACTCTCCTCTTGTGATGATTGGAGGAATTCATTATTGTTTTCACTAATACAATAGCAAGATTGTCCTTGGCTACACAAGCTTCACAATCTACAAGACTATCACTCCCTGGCTTCAAAAGCTTCAGTGACTCAGTCTTCAACACTGCTCCTTGAAAACAAATCCTTTAGTAGCTATCACAGACACAACTCCTTCTCAGATGGCTCTGATTCAGTTGCTTGGCTGGTGTGAATTGGATTCACAAATTCTGTTGATCAATCTCAGTACTTGATGTGGAGTTTAGCTGTTATTGTTGAGTTGATCTCTAGATGTATCCTTTAAGTTTAGATATAAGACTTTTCAAATTGACAGAGTTTCTGCTTGTTCTTATATGATTCAATCGTTGTTTTTCCTATCTATCAATGCACTCTATTTATAGCCTTGATAATCCTTGATTTGAATTTCCGTCTGTTGGCTATTTAATGTGCAGAATAATCCTTGATTTAATTCTTGATTCCCCCTTGATTATATTCTCCTTGATTTCAGTACTCCGGATTTTTCTTCAAACGTCTATCATAAAATCCGTCCTTGATTGATTCTTGAATGATTGTACATTTAATGTTTGATCCTCTGAATCTTACTTATTATCTCACATTCTGAGTAAGTGTAGATGATATACCTTACTCAGCTGTTCCTTTACTTGACTGTTGCTTGAACGGTTGAGTGTTCCTGCTGACTTAGCTGTTTAGTTCTTCCTTCACTTATTTGTCTTTACTCAACTGATAGGCAGTTCACTTTGCCGGTTCACTGCTTTCTTGATTTCTTTGAACTTTCAAGAGTACTTGTACTTCACTGATCATTGATTTGAATGAGATCAGTGTACACCATATTTAAATGATGAATTTCATCATTTGGAGTATAAAATTAGACTTATCCAAGGTCATCACAATCTTCCCTGGTTATAAGTTAGACTATATGTCTTCATGCTTCTCTGCTGGCACTTGGCTGCTTTTACATTGCCGGGTTTCTGTTTTTCTTAGTCAATCTACCAACTAGTACAATACTTGTCTGACTCAAGTAAAGACTCTAAGTAAAGACTTATACAGAGATTTCTAACTTATTTCAGGCTTGCAATAACAGCTAGTATGACTTTCATCAAAACATAATAAAATGTTCCTAACAGTATTTTTTTGGCTCCAACTTTGAACCAAAAAACATTGGCATCTACATTCCATGGACTCGCCAACCTCATTAACAACTGATTGTGGGAGAAAAGGTGCTCTTGTACAATTCACATTTGAAATTGTTTTAAGGTAAACTTAAGTCTAGGTGGACCTGACCATTCGTGGTGACAAAAGTTCATGCATCCGGAGCTGTGGAGTTAAGTTATGGAGAAACTACATATATAGGAAATGGCTATAGGGTGAATCTATTTGTTGAAGAGGAAGGAATCCCTCAAAATAAGGAGGTGATGTTCCTTACCGATTCCCCGTCTGACTAAAGCATGGAATAGTCTAGCTATAGACTATAAATTTAGTAACTTACGGGTACTATCTTTTCATTATTCATAAAGCATCTATCTTTCGGTTGGTTTTTCTGTGCTTAATTGCTATGTGCTTATGTGAGTAGTTGTTAGTGGTACCCATGCACGATAATCTGTATAACTTCCATCTTTTCTACCGTATAATCCTGTCGAACAAACGAAGTTAAACAAAAGCGCTACCGGGAGGCAGCCCGTATTTGTATAATCTTTTGTGTCAAAGCATGCTTGGTTAATTTGGTGAATGACATTGGACTTAGAACTAGAAAATGAATATTTTTGGGGACTGTTTGGGTTTGGTGTGCTCTGTGAGGAAGCTTGGCCTGCGCCGTTTGTAGTCATGCGGCGCACGGCGAGGTAGTCCGGTTTGACACAATTAAGACCATATTCACCCATTTTTCTCATTCTTTTTCTCCCATGTTTTTCACAATTTCTTCTACCCTAGCCTATTTTCCAATTTTTCTGCCTTCTCCTCTTTTCCTTTGCTCCATTACCACCTTTCACCATGTCCTCACCATCTTCTCCTTCTCTTTCTCCTCCACCACCTGACTCCCCATACCCCTCCTCTCCTGAATCAAATCTTCCTCGCCTTCTACCTTGCATCATTGTGTACGGTTCTGAAATTGCTCGAACCTGCTACCTTGAGAATGACCTTCACTCACCGATTCAGTTTGAGAAAGGCTTGAACACCCGCAAGATTGAGGACTATGCCTAGTGGCGTATTGAGTGGGGAGGTTGACAAAGGTTTGTCTGAGCTCCTCGTGGCCGCCTCAATATAACCTTGGTGCATGAGTTTTCGTTGTTTTATCTAAGACCCCGTCTGTGGAAGCCACCAGTTCCTTCTCCATCCGTGGTGCTGTTGTTCCATTCACCCATCTTGCTATCAATCATGCTTTCTCCATTCCACAGGAGCATGCACCACCCCACAGCCATTATGAGGATGCTTGGTCCCTTGACAGCATGAGTGGTTAAATTATCAAGCTTACCGAGGCTACTCACGCCCTACTTCCTAGTGCGCGGAGGCCCGATCGTGACTTTAGTGCTTATGACTTGTCCCGCGACATGAGAGCTTGGAAGCACTTCATCAATTCTCATGCCTTCCCCACCAATGATTTTGCAGAGATCACGGATGATGAGCTGCTTCTTTTGTACGCCATTAAGGTTGGCGCGGTCGTTGATTGAGGTGCATCGTACGGTGGTTTTCTTCGCCAAGTCTAGGAGGAATTTTTGCAAGCCTCTTCTTTTTGTCTGGCTGATCTCATATCTTTGTACTAGTGTGGGGAATGTTCCTTATCTTCCTTCTGATGAGGTATTCCCTAGCCGTATTGCTCGTAGGGCCTTGCTCGTATTGCTCGTAGGGCCTTGCTTCCTTTTGACATTCCCAGTGGTTCCTCTTCGTCCGAGCCCAATGGAGATGATGATGCTTAGGTTCTCTTTCGAGTGTTTTGTGTTCTATTTCTCTGTGGTGGCTATGTAATAATAATTATTGCAAACATTGTTCCTTGTTTTTCCATTGCTGTGGCTCGATAGCACTTGTTTTTCTCATTAAACTTAGGATTTGCTAGTTTTAGTTGTGGTTTCTTTGGCTACTTTGATTTCTTTGCATCTGTGCTATGCTCCTGCTTTTGAGATTTTTAGATTTCAATTTCCCCCATGCATGCAATCCCATCGTTACTTCTATTATGCTATGTTTGTTTGGCTTGCCCCGACTTTGGTTGGCTTACCCCGATATCCTTTTCCAAGGAAGTTGGCGTGCACCATCCTCAGTCGGCGCGCGCCATTTACTCAGCTATATCTCTGCCTAGCTACAGTTTGGAAATGGCGTATGCCATGCTGGCCTCTGCGTGCGCCATTTCCTCACCACATCACGCTGTTTGGCACTCCATCACGAGTGGCGTACGCCGCCTATTTCTGGCGTGCGCCAACCACACGTTTGCACCATAATCATCATTATATTTCTCATGTTGATTCCCTTTTGTTTCCCTAACTACTTTTTCATCCCTCACTTTGCATTGAGGATAATGCAAGTTCGTAAGTGGGGAGTGGAGATGTAGTTAGTCCAACAACGGGTAATTGAACTAATCACTTGAGAAGCACTTAATCTTGATTATTTTCAAGCATGTCAAGCATGATAAAATACCTATTGACGCAACGTAAGGTTTTGTGATTAATAGAGTGAACACTTCAATGAAATGAGCAACCTTGAATTATAGGTACTTTTTAACTTGCAAATCTTTGATGGTAGTATGAATCAATGAGTACGTATATTCCGATCTTTTGTTAACATGAAATCATTCACGCAATTGTGCAAGCATACTTTTATTTGCAACAAGAACTTAAGCTTGGTATTCTTTCGAGCCGAAATAAAAAATGTGTTTGGAATCGGATTAGGGATGACAATTTTTGGCATAACTTTGACTCGACCAAAGCCAAATGGCCTTCCTGAACATAAATTTCCCTTTTTGTCCCCATCTCAGCCTTGTTAGAGTGGCGAGACCCCACTCGAACTAGCTATTCATGATTAACCTCATTATAATCCAACCTTTAGCCTAATTTTGGTCTACATTCCCTTGGCATCCTGCAAGTTAGCAAGTTTCTATGGATTGTGTGGGTAGTGGCATTGGAACTAAGAGTTGGATGACATTAGTTGGCACAAGTTGAGATGGCATCTTATCGCGTTGGGAGTTCATTGGTGTTTTCCTTTTTCAAGTTAAAAAAAAAACTCAATTTATCAAAAAATTCCAAAAATTTCAATAAAGCTTGCAAAAGTCCATAAATAATCAAGGGAAGCTCAAGTAAAGTGTAAATATAAAGTAATAATTGGAGAGTCAAATGAGGCAATTTTGGGAGCTCAATTTCACAAATCTTGGTAATATAAGTTGGGGAAGTATCTAATTGGAGTGGTACTTGATCGTTGAGAAAAAGGTGTAAATTCTTGCTGTCTTGCTTTATTCTCTTTGATTATCGTTTTATCCCTCGGTTAGCCAATTACCCGGGCCTAAACGTTGCAAGCCACTTTATCAACTACCTGACCTAACTCATTGATTCCGAACGCCTAATTAATGGAGAATGATATTATTCTTAAGCTTATAGTTGTATCTTATGAGTGAGGCATGTATGATTTCATGATTGATTGATTGATAACAAGTTTGAATAATATTCACACATACACTCCACTACTGTCTTAGATTGCAATTAACATGTGGTTGTGATTCCAATTGGTTGCATCATCTAGTTGAGCTTTCATCTCTTGACGTTGCACTATCTTATCTTGTGACTTTAGCTACTTTGTCAATTCATTTGCTCGAGGACGATCAAAAGCAAAGTGGGGAGTGGTTGATGTAAGTCAACCAGATAATGCATTTTATTATGTTTTACTCACATTTCTTGAACATTGAATGATGCTTTCGTATCAAAATGAGCAAATATTGTGATGATTTGGATCACCTTTTCTATATAGTAAGTATAAGAAAAACCAATCATTTTGGCACACATTAGGGCTTATTAGCCAAATTTTGTTATCGGATATACGCGTGGTATTTTTGTGTTTTTTCTTTGTAGCACAGATACCGAGGGCTTAGAGCTTGAATCTTTGGGAGATATCAAAGCTTAACGAGTGATTGAGAAGTAATCCAAGGCGTTTCACGAAAAGTCCATGTTTTTGCTGTATTAATGGCCCACGCCGGGAGTTGTGGTGCACACCGAGTGCTACCCTGATGAAAATAGAAGGTTCTCTGTATAAATGACGTACGCCAAGATCTTCATGGTATGCGCCGAGAATTTTGAATTACTTCTACTGTAGCATTTAATGCATGATGTCAGGCCCAACTACCATGTCAGTACCGGTGCACACCGGTTACATGCAAAAGAGAGTCGGCGCATGCCGAGAGTAAACTGGAGCACACCGAAAGTGCAAACTCAGCAATTGCAAGACTTCATTTACTCTCTTTTGGATATCTATCATCTACCACTCTCTCACTCATCTTGAAGGCACCCCAACCCTCAAGGCTATCCTAGCCTAAATTACTTATATTTAGCTCTTAAATGCAATTGTAACCCTTAAGAATTCTTCGTTTAATCTCTTAGATTTCTTTGGCTGGAGCAAGATTATCACTTTTGTGTATCAAATTCCATTGAAGCTTTTTGAAGTTGAATGAAAGTTTCCCTTTTTAAGTTCATATCTTGTGATTGGTAAATTCTTAGCTTTTACTTTGTTTTAATTGTTCTCATTGCTATGCATACTAACCTTGACATGTTGGTGCTCATATATATGAGTGGCTAGTTCCATACTAGCCAAGGAAATGTATTTGTGATAGTTAATCTCTTATGGTTGATTGGGAGTGATTGTTCATGTTTCATATTTTCATTTGTGTTGAATCTTTTCCTACTTGCATTGTATGTTTTGTTTGTGTTGGAGTAATTAACCAATGCTTACACACACATTTAGTGGATATTAAAAGAAGATATTAGGTGTGGGAAAGAGGTAGGAGAACTGAAAGGTAAAGTTGACCTTTAGTGGAGTTCAATTTCTTATCCGGGGAGTTGACTAGTTCATTGCATTCAAGTTTCTATCATGATGAATCATTAGGTCTAGGGTTCTTAGACAAAGGAGGAGGCATAGAGTAATTTCGTACACTCATATGAGGGGGAATTTCTAGCATGGGAATGCACCGTTTCACACATTTGAACATCATTGGAAGGTTGGTAGGTAATCATTCCTAAGATACTAGAAGAGGTTGCTTGATCAATGAAATTGCCTTGGTTAGGTCTTTTACCATTTAATTACCAATACACTATTAGAGTTAGAACATTAACTTTCTTGTTTATTTGTGACTTAGATCAAGATAATAATAGCTAATTGATGTTTAACCTCACATTCCTCGTGGGATACAACTTGGACCACTTACTAGACTACAATTGACCTGGTACACTGCCAGTAATGTTGGACAACTGGAAAAGTTGCATCAGGTATGAGGAACCCTCAAGACACAAGACTCTTCAATGTCAGCTCATCGTAACCGGGCACCAAAATACGCACATGCTAAAATTCTGAATCAGAAAGTTATGGTTTAGGTTAAGTTTTTCACATTACCACCCTGGGTTGCCGTCACTCCGATAATAAGCGTATTTTGACTGTGAAACTTGAACCAACCAGATTTCGACCCTGGCATGTATTGGGAGCATGACACTTAGAAAAAGTCCACTAGAACCAGTTTAATCCGATCTTACTGAACAAACACTGAATCAAAACTTAACAAGTAGCACACAAGGTTCAGTGATTGATCAAAAACAAACATTGACTCAGAGATTGGCCAAAAACCCAGGTATTTTAATAATTGATCAATTAATTGACCAAATCTTTGAACAGGTGGTTACCTTGCCTGATCTAAAAGATCGATGCTTTGACCGTCTAATGAGAGTAGTAGTGCATGGAGCCGCCCAAGCGTTTGGCCTCTACCGCTAGTCCACATGAACAACCCGCCGGAATCCACCATTGGATTGCTACTAGAAAAACTCGGTTGCTAGACCGACCTTTTATCTCTCTCAAATCTCTCTCTAAGAAGCTCTCTATTTTTCACAAAAAACTATTAGTCTCTTGGAATTGTGATGTACAAAAGAGCTAGCCAAGCCTCCCTTAAATAGGGTAACCTGCGCCCCAGATGAATCTCAATCTGATTGGGAGAAGCTTCCTAGTAGATTGAGGAGAAAGAAAACCTTTTCCTAATAAAATAAGAAAAATCCATTTGATTGATTTATCTCATTTAATATTCAATATCTTATTTTAAATATATTTCCAAGATATTTATTGACAATATCTCATATTGAATATATCTTTATCTTATTACCATAAATCTATTTTTTTCAAAATCAATTAATATCTAATATTAATATTATGGTAATCTTATTAATTAAATTGCACAATCTAAGTGTATCTAATACACTTCAAATCTGCGCCCCCCTACATGCCATATTTGGCATCCGGAATATTATTTAATATATAATGCTATGATTAATTAATTTACAAAATACATGTATATCATATATACATATTTTTCGACTTTCATATCTAACATATGTATATTTAATTAATCAACATAATTAATATCTTGTATTATATTTATTCATAATAAATAAATACCACAATATTAATTTACCAATATAATCTTTATAGTCTTGAGATAAAACTTTCCTTATTCGGTTATCGCTATAATCGCATTTTAATCCGGCTAGATGTTCTTATGTGTGTGACCCGATATGCTTCCGAATATATTGGCCGTAGACACAAAGTGAAAATTATGAAAATGCCCTTCATACCTAACGATCACGGGATAGCGTCTAGCAACACACTGTGACCCCCAATCACCGGAAGAGTCAAATGCAATGACTACTACCTTTAATGTGAAATGGTTACCGTGTAAATAGAATCTTATCGTTGTAATAATATCCATACGGTCGTACGCCGAGTGTCAAACATCAACGACCATATCTTATAATCTGGATATCATGCTCTCTCGAAGTAACTCATTTACTTCCACTTTGCAAATATTCATGAGCGTAAGACATTCCTTATAAGAAGGCCCTTTCGGATATTCACCTCTACTATTAGGGTACGTGATTTCCGGACGACCAAACATGTATACTCTGCATGCTTCAGTATCACACCTAATCACTACAACATGATCACCCCGTGGCTAAGGGAAACCTCAATAGTGTCAAAAAAATGACAATCCACACCGTGATGCCATATAGACTCCGGTCCTAAGGATTACACAACCGACACATGGTGTGACACTTAACAGTGTAAGTGGGTCAGTCTAATGTACGCATTCTCTAATACACATCCACGTACAGTCCAAGTGTCTCTACACTTCGATAGACGAGATCTATCCCTGCCTTTAAAGACAGAAGACATCTAATACGTGCTAGCCTGTTTGTACTATCAATGCCCTGTTTGATAGTACATACGCCTAGAGACATTTAAGTATCAAACTTGTTAAAGTGATTAAAGATCTCATCAACCATAATCTCCTATCATGGTTTTTCTATCACAGTTTAATACTAAAGACGTTATCATATAACAATTCATAATTGGTTCCTTAAAAGAACAAATATATGACAACATGAAAAAGCCATTTAATATATATATATATATATATATATATATATATATATATATATATATATATACATAAATAAATAGTAATGATCCGACCCGGTCGGATCCGGTCTAACCCGATTGGGTTTAGGACACTATTTCAATAATCTTCCACTTGGCTTAAAGCCAATCACTCGTACACACAAGACCAAGTTGAAACACAAGAATTTCTTGCAATACTTGCAACCAACCCTAAGCGTGAACGGTTCACTATCCGTGGGGACTCAGACTATCTTCATAACATGCTCCAAATGATCAAGTCAAAAGGAACCGCCTCAACACACACATGAATCTCCGACGAGACCATGGTCCTTGCTTCAAGCAATGAATCCACTTGATGTATCAGCTATATAGAAAAGGTGGAAGAACCTTACAAAGTTTAGGAATGAACCTTCTAGATCCATGTACTGCTTCCGCTACACCTCCAAGGCACTAATGTGTATTGGCCTAGTTGTAGAATATCCATTGATTTCTAGCTAAGAACATTTCCAGCCCATTGTATCACTCAATCAAAGTGACTGCAAACCCAGACTGTAGCTCCCACTTACCTTCATAAGACTCGGGATATATGTCTTTATAACTATATTTATCTGTTTCCAAGTTTCGATAAACTAGGAAACCATCCTTAACTTATTTAAGGATATTCTCGACATTCACCAGATTCATTTTCATACTTGCTCATGTCTCTTCATGGACTATGAACATCTGGCATTACTTTTATGATGGTTCCTATTGCAGTAGCAAAGGAAACCTTCCATAAGCATCATCTTTCACCTTATCTTTAGGACTAATGTCCTAACATAGATAGATCTTGAGAAACCGGCTAGCAGTATCCCCTATCGCGATCTATGCTAAACTCATTTAGCAGCACATCTATATAGGTAAACTAAACTAACAGCAGTTAAATCTATCATTACAGATTCTTATTTCAAAAATAAGAACTGCTAATCCAAGTGCTTTCGTAAAGACCTTGAACTACCAGACATTAATTGACTGTGACATGGGGTGATAATTCCTGAGAGAGATATCCAATACCTTACTCAAAAACGTAACACACTCCCACTATCCCTCTTGCACATTGGGCATATCACTTCTTTTGACTAAATCAAACTCTTTTGATTATCAAACAAAGAAATTGTCTAGAGAAACTTGTTTGAGTCTATAAATGGATCTTGTGGGCTCACATATCATGTTTTCTTCTATGAACATCGAGCTGTTTTCCCAACATCTTCAACACTATCATATAGCCAAGATACGAAGTTATAAAAAGCATAGTCTGAATAGAACTGGCTCAACTGGCAGCATAAAGATAATTACAAGGTTTGCACCCAATACCCTTCAGCCATCACTATAGCCTTATGGTAATCATATTACTATCCATGTCAGCCTTTCAGGGACATTCCCTCTAGGTAAGACGGACTAGGCTCACAACCTGGTTGTCACTAATGGAATCTAATTCAGATATTATGGCTCCTGGCCATATCTCTCAATTTCACCTTTCAAACATTCCTTCATAAGTCGTGAAATATTCATTCTTCAAGATGAACATACCAGCAGCCTTTTCAGGCTTGAGGTTATCCACAGACTTATAGAAATTTTGTGTGCACTGAGCAGTGTTCTACACCTCATCGCTATGCGTCGCCTACTCGTGTTCTAATGGTTGAATATCTCTTTGTGGTTCTCAAACTCTTTTGAGATCTAAATTTACTCCCACCGTTTCTTTTGGAAGGGACACTTCCTCTAGAAGACGGCATGTTTGGAGAAAAACAATTTTGTTCCGTGGGTAAGTAAATAACATCTAGCGTACTTTCTAAGATATCGCACAAAGTTGCATATGTCATACTGGGCTCTAAGCCTTCAGACATCGCTTGCTTGCTAGAAGCATGACAACCCTAAATCATCGGTTAAGATGGATTTGATGTCAACGATTCCATATCTGATAGGGAATTCATTCAACCTTTTTTCTTTGAACTTGGTTAAGTATATGTATCGTATAGGGGCATTATCCCGAAGCACGTAAGGGATACTTCGCATGGCTTATGTCACACCTTTATCGTATAAAATGTTGTTTCCATTTTAGGAACACAATCTAATTGTGTATCCCAAAGATGGTATCCTTTAAGGGAGAATCTGATTCTATTTCAGACGACTTCTGAAACACCCATCAGGTATTAATTGCTTCAATCCAATTGGAGATTAATTCCTAAGTAGCTCATCAATCTCATATTCGTACTAGATCGACCTCTTCGGGCTTTCCGAATTTCGTACTTCACTGAGTACACTTAACTTATATCTAAAAATAGTCATAGAGATGAATAAACAGTTATTTGCGGTATTAATCATCATAATCCAACAAGCATCAGTACCCATAGGCTTTAGAAAAAAATTTCTAGAAACTATAACCTTTTCATAAAAGGGTATTTTAGTCATCTTTACATAAGATACGTATTACCCACATGATTCATAATCACATGGTTCAGACATCATCTGAATGACATTTGATTATAGGTTTTCTTTTAGAGAGTCGACATCTAGAACAACCACAAATATCAAGGATAACAGCCATACAAATATTTAGTTGAGATTTTTTCACCTATATCAACTATATAGTGACATCAGTCTAGTATGTTAGATTCAGTGACCTTTCAACTTTATCGGAATAACATTTATTCCTTACAATTGAATATATCTACTAAATCCTAACAAACAACTGAGCTCGTGTTCTTCATAAGACCGGAACGCAATAACATTTACTTAGCTCCTTCGTCAGTTTACTAGACTCATAAAACAAAGCCAAAAATGTTGCAACGTTGCTTCACTTTCGTATCTTTGTGTATTCCATATTTTAATCTTTCTAATTTAATCATACTCACAAGATATCATATATCTTAGAGTCGACTTTGAATTTAGATAGATTTATCACAACACACTTGCCTAGAATAAAGACTTTGATAAGATCTCTTATTTTAAGCACATGCCCTAACTTCCTTTTTAATCCTTTAAACACTTGTAAATCTTTCTTAGTGTAGTCTTCATAAGACTTAAGAAAGATCACAAAATCTATGTCTTTAATTTCCTTTCATAAAGAAAATCTAAAGTTTATTAAATAGTTTATTTAACTTTTTGAATCGTACTCAAATCATTAACTATTTAATTAACCTTTAAGCAATGATTAAAGAATTAAGTCAACGCTTAATCTTACAATTTTGAAAACAACATTTCCAAAATTCGATGCGGTCATTCTTATTCAACGTTTGAATTAGTTGTCATCGTATGACAGAATGATCATATTGGATCGTATCCAATATATGATTATTTCGTTGAAACTCATTTTCAAGTGATTCAATCATATCATGAGCTTCCGTTTTTCATTAATAATTAAAGTCTTACAGCATTGCAACAATTATGTAGTCTATTTGTCTCTAACTACTATAACGGGGTTGCTCGTGTCATTGCTTATTTAAAAGGATTAAAATTACTTAACCATATTTGAGAACGTTTCTCAAAAGGTAACAGTCATAATTTGGCTTTACTAGTTGAGAATAAAAACATAAATATAAAAGTTAGCTAAAAACTAAAACATAAAAATGAAGATAAAAGAGTGTTGTTGTTTATACATGCAGAATCAAAATTGGTCTTTTGGTTTATGATTTTGCTCCCCCTAGACAACTACTTCCAATTTACTTTTAAGAATTTTCCAAAATCCTTTAGTGGCTGAGATCCAATCTAGTTACTCGATTCCCGGCGGTGGTCGATCAATCAAGATAATTCCGAAAGGTAGGTAACACTTTACCAATCTCATCTCTATGTGATTCTCAGTGGTTGACTAGTCAACTCTTTGACAATTCATATCACTATGTGTTTGTCAACCCCTTGTCTTTAAAGTCAGACGGTCCTAACGGTGGCCAATCACCGAAAGACTCTAGTCAAGTCATAACCCAATATTCACGAGATCTCATACGATCATATCTCAATAACGACGATATACCCGAGGTAGGTCAACTCCCGGCGGTGGTCGATCAGTTGGATCCGAACAAGGGCTCTTCATCATCGTTATAATATTGGGAGACAATGTTTCGACTTGATTTTTGTTGTGGAAGTATTTATGTAAATTAATTCACTTAATTAATTTTAATTATGGTCTCATCAAATATATCTATCTTCATAGATATACTTCCTACACATTTATCTAGATCGTGCCTAGTCATGCATCTATGTATCATATAACATAAATACAAGCACAAAATAAATAAATGAGTAATGTAACCGGTATGATCATGGACTTTTCCTAAATGCTGTTTCGAATACAAACAGACGAAACCGCGGGTCACAATCTAAAGGTAGCTGCAACCGCCAATAGGATCTGTAATTCTCCATTCTCCAGTGAGATCTTTATTTTCGTCTTTCTTTGGTCTTCATCTTCTGCTTCAATTTTCTTACATAAATTTTAGGTAATAAAATAAATACACCCGCCGCACACGGGGGGGCTAACGGGAATGGGATAATGCAGAAAATAAACTAGGTCACGTTCTTCATAACGGCCTAGGACAATTTTTAAACCAACGGAAAAATAAATTATTCACATCTATCCTATTGGTCGAGTCCATGATCAATCGGGGTCTATATAATCATATTATATCTACACAATATCTAATCCATACAATAACATCTTATGAAAAAGATAAATTAAAATTTAACGACTTGCGTCTTAATTAATTGATTAACGTTTAATCAATCAAATATTTTATCCAATCAATTAACTAATTAACATTTAATTAATTAAATGATTTTTAATCGAAATAAAATTAACGATTAATTTTAAACAATTTTATTTTTATTTTTAATCAATTAGAACTATTTTAAAAATAAATCAAAATTAAAATTAAGTCCACTTTTGTTTCTTTCCCTTTGATTCCTAATCAAAAGGGATGCTTTTGGTTTCCTAAACCAAAATGCACTAGCCTTGGCCCTTTTCAACATTTTCCAAAATCGAAATATTTTGAAAAGCTCTTTATTCCAAAACAAAATTTGGAATGACCTATATTATTTAAAGGCAAATCATATTTACTAAATAATGCCATGTGGCATCCCAATGGTCTAAACTATTTGAATCCATACAATAACATCTTATGAAAAAGATAAATTAAAATTTAACGACTTGCGTCTTAATTAATTGATTAACGTTTAATCAATCAAATATTTTATCCAATCAATTAACTAATTAACATTTAATTAATTAAATAATTTTTAATCGAAATAAAATTAACGATTAATTTTAAACAATTTTATTTTTATTTTTAATCAATTAGAACTATTTTAAAAATAAATCAAAATTAAAATTAAGTCCACTTTTGTTTCTTTCCTTTTGATTCCTAATCAAAAGGGATGCTTTTGGTTTCCTAAACCAAAATGCACTAGCCTTGGCCCTTTTCAACATTTTCCAAAATTAAATATTTTGAAAAGGGCCTACGCCTATTCCAAACAAAATTTGGAATGACCTATATTATTTAAAGGCAAATCATATTTACTAAATAATGCCATGTGGCATCCCAATGGTCTAAACTATTTGAATCATTAGTTAGCCACATGACATCAACTAAACAAAGAGATATTAATCACAACTATGAACCATATTGAATCACAAAATACACAAAACAAAATTTTGGAGATCCACCAAACAGAATCACCAGCCGACGCCGTCTGCCCCCGGGGGAAGCCGCCGCCGCCGCCTGCGCAATTTCCGGTGGGGGGACCGCTGCGGATCGGCCGAGCACCCCAAAAGCCGACTTGTTTTTTTTCTCTTCATGCATCGTTTTGCGAATCAAAAATCTTTCATCTTTTAATTATGTGATTTAAACGATAAAATTAACTACGCAAATTAACATGCTTATTGCTTAAGCTCGAAACTCGCTTTGATACCACTGTTAGGAAATCTACGTGGGAACGCAGCAGAATTCAAAATTTTATTTCCTTTTATCCAGGATTGACTTCGTTTAAACAACAAGCATAAAAGAAGTAGACGGTGGTTACCTTGCCTGATCTAAAAGATCGATGGTTTGACCGTCTAAGGAGAGTAGTGGTGCATGGAGCTGCCCAAGCGTTCGGCCTCTACCGCTAGTCCACACGAACAACCCGCCGGAATCCACTATTGGATTGCTACTAGAAAACTTCGGTTGCAAGACCGACCTTTTCTCTCTCTCAAATCTCTCTCTAAGAAGCTCTCGATTTTTCACAAGAAAGTATTAGTCTCTTGGAATTGTGATGTAAAAAAGAGCTTGCCAAGAATCTCAATCTGATTGGGAGAAGCTTCCTAGTAGATTGAGGAGCAAGAAAACATTTTCCTAATAAAATAATAAAAATCCCTTTGATTGATTTATTTCATTTAATATTCAATATCTTATATTAAATATATTTCCAAGATATATATGAGAATATCTCATATTGAATATATGTTTATCTTATTACCATAAATCTATTTTTTCAAAATCAATTAATATCTAATATTAATATTATGGTAATCTTATTAATTAAATTGCACAATCCAAGTGTATCTAATACACTTGAAATCTGCGCCCCCCTACATGCCATATTTGGCATCCAGAATATTCTTTAGTTAACATAATGCTATGAATAATTAAATTGCAAAATACATGTATATCATATATATACATAATTTTGACTTTACATATCTAATATATATATATTTAATTAATCAACATAATTAATATCTTGTATTATATTTATTCATAATAAATAAATATCACCATATTAATTTACCACTATAACCTTTATAGTCTTGAGATAAAACTTTCCTTATTCAGTTATCGCTATAACCGCATTTTAATCCGGATAGATGTTCTTATGTGTGTGACCCGATAGGCTTCCGAATATGTTGGCCGTAGACACAAAGTGCAAATTACGAAAATGCCCTTCATACCTAACGATCACGGGATAGCATCTAGCAACACACCGTGACCTCCAATCATCGGAAGAGTCAAATGCAATGACTACTACCTTTCATGTGAAACGGTTACCGTGTAAATAGAATCCTATCACTGTAATAATATCCATACGGTCGTACGTCGATTGTCAAACATCAACGACCGTATCTTATAATCTGGATATCATGCTCCCTCGAAGTAACTCATTTACTTCCACTTTTTAAAGATTCACGAGAATAAGACATTCCTTATAAGAAGGCCCTTTCGGATATTCAACCCTGCTATTAGGGTACGCGATTTCCGGACAACCAAACATGTATACTCCGCATGCTTCAGTATCACACCCAATCACTACCGTATATTTAATTAATCAACATAATTAATATCTTGTATTATATTTATTCGTAATAAATAGATACAACCATATTAATTTACCATTATAACCTTTATAGTCTTGAGATAAAACTTTCTTTATGCGGTTATCGCTATAACCGCATTTTAATCCGGATAATGTTCTTATGTGTGTGACCGGCCGATAGGCTTCCGAATATATTGGCCGTAGACACAAAGTGCAAATTACGAAAATGCCCTTCATTCCTAACGATCACGGGATACCGTCTAGCAACACACCGTGACCCCCAATCATCGGAAGAGTCAAATGCAATGACAACTCACTTTCATGTGTAACGGTTACCGTGTAAATAGAATCATATTGCTGTAATAATATCCATACAGGTCGTTCGTCGAGTGTCAAACATCAACGACCGTATCTTATAATCTGGATATCATTCTCTCTCGAAGTTACTCATTTACTTCCACTTTGCAAAAATTCACGAGAGTAAGACATTCCTTATAAGAAGCCTCTTTTGGATATTCACCCCTACTATTAGGGTACGCGATTTCCGGATAACCATACATGTATACTCCGCATGCATCCGTATCACACACAATATCTACCGCATATTTAATTAATTAACATAATTAATATCTTGTATTATATTTATTCATAATAAATAAATACCACCATATTAATTTACCACTATAACCTTTATAGTTTTGAGATAAAACGTTCCGTATGCGGTTATCGCTATAACTGCATTTTAATCCGGCTAGATGTTCTTATGTGTGTGACCCGATAGGCTTCCGAATATGTTGGTCGTAGACACAAAGTGAAAATTATGAAAATTCCCTTCATACCTAACGATCACGGGATAGCGTCTAGCAACATACCGTGACCCCCAATCATCGGAAGAGTCAAATCCAATGACTACTACCATTCATGTGAAACAGTTACCGTGTAAAAAGAATCTTGTCGCTGTAATAATATACATACGGTCGTACGTCGAGTGTCAAACATCAACGACCGTATCTTATAATCTGGATATCATGCTCTCTCGAAGAAACTCATTTACTTCCACTTGGCATAGATTCACGAGAGTAAGACATTCCTTTTAAGAAGGCCCTTTAGGATATCACCCCTACTATTAAGGCGTGATTTCCGGACGACCAAACATGTATACTCTGCATGCTTCATTATCACACCCAATCACTACCGCATGATCGCCCCATGGCTAAGGGAAACCTCAATAGTGTCAAAGCATGACAATCCACATAAATAATCAACATAATTAATATTTTGTATTTTATTTATTCATAATGAATAAATACCACCATATTAATTTACCACTATAACCTTTATAGTCTTGAGATAAAACTTTCCTTATTCGGTTATCGTTATAACCGCAATTTAATCCGGCTAGATGTTCTTATATGTGTGACCCGATAGGCTTCCGAATATGTTGGCCGTAGACACAAAGTGCAAATTATGAAAATGCCCTTCATACCTAACGATCACGGGATAGCGTCTAGCAATACATCGTGACCCCCAATCATCGGAAGAGTCAAATGTAATGACTACTACCTTTCATGTGAAACGGTTACCGTGTAAATAGAATCATATCGCTGTAATAATATCCATACCGTCGTATGTCGAGTGTCAAACATCAACGACCGTATCTTATAATTTGGATATCATGCTCTCTCGAAGTAACTCATTTACTTCCACTTTGCAAATATTCACGAGAGTAAGACATTCCTTATAAGAAGGCCCTTTCTGATATTCACCCCTACTATTAGGGTACGTGATTTCCAGACGACCAAGCATGTATACTCCGTATGCTTCAGTATCACACACAATCACTACCACATGATCGCCCCATGGATAAGTGAAGCCTCAATAGTTTCAAAGCATGACAACCCACACCGTGATGCCATGTAGACTCCGGTCCTAAGGATAATTACACAACCGCCACATAGTGTGACACTTAACAGTGTAAGTGGGTCAGTGGGTCAGTCTAACGTACGCATTCTCTAATACACGTCCACGTATAGTCCATGTTTCTCTACACTTCGATAGATGAAATCTATCATTGCCCTTAAAGAAAGAAGACATCTAATACGTGCTAGCCTGTTTGTAGTACCAATTCCCTGTTTAATAGTACATAAGCCCAGAGACGTTTAAGTATCAATCTTGTTAATGTGATTAGAGATCTCATCAACCATAATCGCCTATCATGGTTTCTCTATGACAGTTTAATACTAAGGACGTTATCATATAACAATTCATAATTGGTTCTTTAAAAGAACAAATATATGACAATAGAAAAGCCATTTAATATATATATATAAACATAAAGATGTAGTAGAAATATCCGACCCGGTCGGATCCGGTCCAACCCTATTGGGTTTAGGACACTATTTCAACAACAGGAAGATGACAAGACTTGCCAAACACTAGTCTATAGGGGAACAACCAATTGGTGTTTTAAAGGTGTTGGACTTATTTCTGAGTTTTAGTGATGAGTGCCAGACTAGCTGTTATAGTGCAAAGGCAAAAAGATGTCTAGATTAAATGTATAGGTTTATTAGAGGTTGATCTTTGTATAGGTTTGATCAAACAAGCACTGTAATGGTCAGCTGACTTATATCAGTAGACTGGTCTATATCCGTAGGGTAGCTAGGTCAGTAGACTAGTCAGGAACCTGCTGAAGACTGAAGGCTAAGGGCTCAAACTCAGTAAATGAGGGCTAAGGGATCAAGCTTAGTAATCAAAGTCAAGGTTATGGAATCAGAATTTAGGGAAGTCTATGATGACCTAAACTGATTACATATACCTTGTGTACAAGGTCTAAGTTCCACAAGTTGAATGGTGATTGGAACTTAGTTATGATCAAAAAGGTGTAATCTAACTTCACAAATAAAAGTTAGATAAAAGAAGTCAGCTGCATTGTGTTTTAAACAAAGCAACTTATAGTTCAGCAGACTGATAGGTATTTCAGCAGACTGATGAACCTGTTGATATATATATACCTCGGTTAATTCAAGATTACATTGGAAGAAAACATGGATAAGGACAGCTAACTACCTCTGATTTATCAAACAAATCAATGGTAGAGATTAAAAGAACGTTGGGATGATTCAGGATTTTATCCAATGGATACAAGTCAAAGATGGACAGATCAGATAATCGCCAAAAGGATTACGACATCATCACCCCTATGAATAGTGACAGAAAGCAAGTCAAATGGGACAAAACATGGAACGGCTATATTTGAATTTCAAATACAAGTCACAAGGAATCCTACCTATAAACAGAGGACTTCTAACTTAAAAAAAAGATGATGATGATTTACAAGAGAAAAAGATAGATAATCCTGAGCTGCATTTTATTATCAAGAAAAGCACCCTGCTGTACTTACTGAGCTTAAGGCTACTGATCTAGAGAAAATCTTCAAGTGTATTCTGTATTCAAGCTACATCAAGTTTACACACTTGAAGACTGCAAGCTGCTGATTATATCATCCTAATCAAGTCTCTTTGCAATCAATCATTTACTTGATTCATTCTTTATTTTACAAAGAACTTCTTGAAGACAAAGAAGCACTTTTGTGTGAAAGATCATTGTTTGTGGTGGAGCCTGGTGAAGAGGCAATCCTACCTTTCAAGGACCAAGTGGAAGACTTTGGAGCAAAGAATCCTACTGCTCCTAGTTTTCGAGTTTGTGAAGCCATATAGTTATTGGTGAAGGACAAGCAACCTTAGGAATCTTTGTAATGACTACATCAAAGATCTCTAGTGAATTACCTCCAACGTCACATGAGAAGAGTGGACTGACGAGGATTACACCACCTGGAACCACTATAAAATCTCGCCTACTTACTTTCTCGCACTTACATTCTCGTGCATTTAGCTTATTATACACATCAACCTACTGAATCTAGCAATCGAACTCACACACACACACTCTGAGTATCTAATACTTAGTATCATATTTAAGAACCATTAATAAGGCTTAATTTTTGATATAATTCCATTGCACAAATTCAAGAACTCAATCACGAGAACTCACGTGTATCAAGCCAGCTCTTGAGGTGTTAGCAGATCACGAGGTATCGGCCAGGCTTCAAGTTGCTGAGTTTGTTAACTCCAAAAGTTTTAAGTGTTAAGTTTATTCACCCCCTAAAACTTAACCAAAGCCTTTTCAAGGGACCAACAATTGGTATCGGAGCAGTGCTTCTGTTCTGAAGTAATCCTACTTGTTGTGCTTGTGAAAATACTTTGAAAACTTTTTCAAATCACTGATTTTCAAAGACTTGCATCATGGATAACAACCAGTATGCTAGAACTATGCTGATGTGTTCTCTAGATAGATTTGATGAATATAAACGTCGAATGCAGGCTTACCTTGCTGCAACTCATGATGAAATGATGGATGTACTCACAGATGGACCACTGGAGATTACAAAGGCAATAACAGTGGGTGAAGAGACACAGTACATTCCAAAGCCAAAAAGAGAATGGAATGCTGAAGATAGAAAGAGAGCAAACCTCAACAACATTGCTATTGATATCAATAGAACCTTGGATAGCAATATGTACATGAAGGTTAAAGATTGCAAAACTGCAAAGGAACTTTGGGACAAGATACAGTTGATCTATGAAGGCACTGATGCAATCAAGAAGAATAAAATCTGTGTGGCCAAAAAGAGGTTTCAAAAGTTCAAAATGCTACCAAATGAAACCATTGAGAAAATGGAGTCAAGATTCAATGCTATCCTAGATGAACTTACCCTACTGAGTGTAAGTTATTCAAAAGAAGAAAGAAACTGAAAAATCTTGGAAGCATTACCTGACAAAGAAGTTTGGAAGATGAAAGTCACTGCAATAGAAGAAATGAGAAAGTTACATGAAGAGGATACCTTCAAATTATTCTCAGATCTTAAAGCTTATGAATTCAGCAAGATATTGGTTCCTACCACTGAAAAAGAGGAACCAAAGACAACTGCATTGGCTGCTAAACATCAAGAAGAAACTTCAGGAGCTCAAGATGATCTGCTGGATGAAATGCAAGAGTAGATTGCCTTACTAAGCAAGAAAATCAGGATGATGAAATCTGGAAAGGGTTCTCCAAGGAATTTCACTAAGAAATTCAGTGAAAAGAAGAAGGATGATTCCAGAAAAGACAATGATTACTTGTGCTTTCAATGCAAGAAACCAGGACACTTCAAACCTGACTGTCCTGAGTTAAAACAAAGTAAGGAACATGATTATCTTTGCTTGAACTACAAAAATCCTGGACATTTCAGACCTGATTGTCCAGATCTACTGAAGACCAAGAGTCAACAAAGAAGACATGGAAAGAAGGCTATGGTTGCTGAAGATGAATCAGGTTATGAAGTGGAATCTGAAAAAGGAGATGAATCTGATGACACAAAGACCAAGGTTCTTTGATATGGAAGACTATGCATTAATGGCTAATATGGATGAAATAGAGGAGGTATACAATCTTGTATCAATTAACACTCTGCTTTGGAAGTGATTGTGAATCAACTTGTGGTTCAAATCCTAGAAACTCTTACAATGAAGAAGCTTTGGATGCCATCCTCAATCAATCGAGGAAAATACAATCTGTTTATGAGATTGTGAAGGCCAAAAAGAAGCTCTTCAAGTAGAAGTTGAAAGATTGAATGCTTTGAATTAAGGGTTCTCAAAGGTAAGGAAAAGATGTTGGATGTAATCAGTATAAGCCTGCTTTGAACATCCAAAGAGCTTCAATCTTCGAACCATCTTGTTCCTCTACCGCATACAAATCTGGAAAGCCTTATGGTGATAAAACAGGGCTTGGATTTGGAACTCAACAATCCAAAAGAGTGGATCCAAGTAAGGTTCTTCAAACCTAGTACTGCAATTGGTCCTAAGTTTGTACCGCACAAGATCCAACTCCTAGTAAGGTTCTTTGAGGCGAGAAAACCTCATCGAGAATGCTTCAAGGAAGCAAAATCGAAAGTCAAAGAAGTCAACAGCTCTAAATAAAAGAACAAATCCAAAATTAGAATTGCTATGCCTTCTAGACTGTTTGATAGCGAGACCATCTACCAAGTCTGCTGGACCACAAAAAGGAAAGAACCAGAAATATTCCAAGGATAAGAATCCTAAACCCAAAAATGTTAATCAGTCTAGGGATACTTATCTCAGGGGAAAGGTAGACTATTCCCTACTGATGATGACTGGAATATTCCTGCATCTAATGCTAGAAACAGCAAGTATAACCATGCTGCTAGGGTAAAACCTAAGCAATGGAATCAGCAAAGGACTCAGCAGAGGGCTTATACAAGACCTCAGCAGGGACCTTAGCAGACTCCATACTACAGGGCTGTTCCTAACAGACAACAAACTAATGGTTATGCTAATGCTTATAACTACAAAAATCACTTCAAACAGCATTATAAACCAAAAGGCCAGAAAACATATGTGAATCCTACACAACCAACTGTTAGAACTTATGGATGTGTGGAATACATGTATGAACCAAAGTATGACACTTTTCAAAGAAGACCTTATGGAAATTTGCCAAGGGTCATGCTTACCACTGACCATTATGGACCCAAACAGGTTTGGGTACCTAAAATGTACTAACTTTGTTTTGTAGGGTGTTTGGTACTTTGACAGTGGATGTTCCAGACATATGACAAAGAATAAGCACTGTTTGTCAACTTTTATGACAAAGGATGGTCCAAGGGTGAATTTTGGCAACAAAAATACAGTTGGTTACACAAGAGGATATGGTACACTTGTGAGGAATGGACTTACAATCAAGAATGTTGCATATGTGGAAGGACTGGACTACAACTTGCTGAGCACTGGACAATTCTCTGACATGGGATACAAGGTCACTTTTGACAAAAACAACTGTATTTTCATTAGTGAAAGAGGTGATCAAGTTGTACTGGCTGGTAGAAGACAACAAAACATGTATGTGGTAGATTGGTCTACTGCAGTTCCAGAAACATGTCTGATTGTGCATACCAAACCAGAACTCAATTGGTTATGGCATAAGAAGCTGAATCATCTGAATTTTGATGACATCAATCAGTTGGTGAAGAAGAAACTGGTGATTGGTTTACCTGAGATCACATTCAAGAAAGATACTATATGTGATGCATGTCGCCAAGGTAAATGACAAAGTCAAGCTTCAAATCAAAGACTAAGCAATCAACTAATAGAGTCTTGGAGCCGATGCATATGGATCTATTTGGACCAGTTACACCAACAAGTGTTACAGGAAAGAAATACACCTTAGTGGTTGTGGATGATTATTCAAGGTACACTTGGGTGGTATTTATAAACAAGAAAAGTGAAACACTTCAAAAGATGCCTGAACTTTTGAAGAGATTGCAAAATGAGAAAAGTTTGTCAGTAGTAAAGATAAGATTAGACAAGGGTACTGAGTTTCTCAATAAAGTTATAAGAGAATATTATGAACATAATGGTGTACTACATCAACTTGCTGCTGCTGGTACACCTTAGCAAAATGGGGTTGCTGAAAGAAGAAACAGGACATTGAAAGAAGCAGGAAGGACAATGATTTGTGAAGCATTACTACCTGAAAGATATTGGGCTGAAGCAGTTAATACAGCATGCTATACACAAAACAGAACCTCAGTGAACAAGAAGCTGCTGAAGACACCTTATGAAATTTGGAATGGAAGAAAACCTAATATATCTTATTTCCATCCATTTTGAAGCAAATGTTTTATCTTGAATCATAAGGAACATTTGAAGACATTTCAACCTAAATCAGATGAAGGAATTTTCTTGGGATATTCTACAGTCAGCAAGGCATTCAGGGTATTGAACAAAAGGTCACTAAAACATGAGGAGACAATCCATGTTGTGTTTGATGAACCTAAGTTCACTGGCATGGAAGATGAAGCTTGTGAACCTGCTGAGAACCTACAAGTCACTGATCCAGATTGTATTGAAGTCTTGGAAAGGTTTAATGACTTAAAAGTTTCTGATTCTGCCCCTGCTGAACACCCTACTGGTGATACTACTGATGCAACAACTGAAGCAATTCAAGGATCTGCTGAACCTCCTGTTGAAGAAGCAACAGCAGACCCTACTGAAGATGAGGTTCCTGAGAATCAGTCTAACCAGAATCCACAATGGTTAAGGAATCACCTCTTTGAACAAGTTATTGGCAATGTACAAAAAGGTGTGAGGACTAGAAGACAATTAAAGCAATGTTTACTTGTTTTCTATCACAAATGGAACCTAAAGTTGTTGAAGATGCAATATCAGATCCAGATTGGATAATTGCTATGCAAGAAGAATTAAATGAATTTGAAAGAAATCAAGTTTGGACACTAGTTGAAAGGCCAAGTCATGCAAATATCATTGGTACAAAATGGGTATACAGAAACAAACTGGATGAATCTGGTACCATTGTGAGGAATAAGGCCAGACTAGTTGCAAAAGGCTATTCTCAAGCTGAAGGAATAGATTTTGATGAAACTTATGCACCTGTTGCAAGATTGGAAGCTATCAGATTATTCTTGGCACATGCTGCATATAAAAACTTCAAGGTATATCAAATGGATGTCAAGAGTGCATTTTTGAATGGCATTCTAGAGGACTAAGTGTATGTTCAGCAACCTCCTGGATTTGAAGTTAAAGATCAAGAAGATAAAGTGTATAGACTCAACAAAGCACTTTATGGTTTGAAACAAGCACCAAGAGCATGGTACGAGACTCTATCTCAATTCTTGGTGGACAATGGTTTTACAAAAGGCACCATTGATAAGACTCTTTTCAGAATCAATGAGAAGGACAGCACCCTGATGGTACAGATTTATGTTGATGACATAATCTTTGGTTCTGAAAATGAATTGCTATGTGAAAATTTTGCAAATCTAATGAAGAGCAAATTCCAAATGAGTATGATGGGAGAAATGAACTACTTTTTGGGATTACAAGTTAAACAGATGAAGGATGAAATCTTCATTCATCAAACCAAGTACACCAAGGAGCTGCTGAAGAAGTTTGGTATGGAAAATAGCACCAAGATATCAACTCCTATGAGTACAAATATCATATTGGATGAAGATAAGGAAGGCAAAGATGTTGATCAGACTTTATACAGAAGGATGATAGGCAGTCTGATGTACCTCACTGCCAGCAGACCTGATATATCCTTTGCTGTAGGTGTTTGTGCAAGATTTCAATCTAAACCTAAAGAAATTCATTTAGGTGCAGCCAAAAGAGTTCTCAAGTATCTAAAGGAGACTTTGGGAGTAGGGATATGGTATTCCAAGGATGGAATATTCAAAGTTATATCCTACTCAGATTCTGATTATGCTGGATGCAAGATTGATAGAAAAAGCACCACAGGAACATGTCAGTTAATGGGAAATAGACTGGTCTCCTGGTTTAGCAAGAAATGCAAATATATCAACTTTCACTCTTTGAAAATTTGAATACATCAACTCTTTGGAAGTTCTTTGTGCATAAGTACTTTGGCTAAGACAACAATTAAGGGATTATGGAATTGAAGAAAGAGAAATTCCAATTATGTGTGACAACACAAGTGCAATTGCAATCACAGAAAATCCTGTTTTGCACTCAAGAACGAAACATATTGATGTGAGACATCATTTTATAAGAGATCATGTTGAGAAGAAAGATGTGGTGGTTCTCTACATCCCTACTGAAGATCAACTTGCTGACATTTTCACTAAACCTTTGGATAGTGAAAGATTTGCCAAATTAAGGACTGAACTTGGAATTATTAAAGTTGACTGATAATCAGCAATGTACTGGAATTCACCAAGGGGATTAGTCTTTGCTATGTTGGGTGAGCTCACTTAGCAGATTAGTCATTGGTATCAACAATTCCATGTACTTATGTTTGGGCAATTGAGCAAATGGGTTGCCAAGGGGATTGGTCTTTGTCATGTTGGGTGAGCTCACTTGACAGATCAGTCATTGGTATTAAACTTCATTTTGTATTATCAATTGAACAAAACAAGAAGGAATCAAAGATCGCCAGAGTTACTCACAAATAGATGTTTGGCATACTTGTCGCCAGTGTCGAGCCAACCCTCGTTGATGACAAGGTCAAGAATAATCGTTATTCGATTAAACTTACTAAAGTCAAAAAGCGATTATGGGATATTTATTCTATCCTTTATAACCGCAGTTACACGATCCAACGGTTACAAATGTTATGTAGAAGTAATGGGCCACGTGTCAAGTTAGCATTCACTCAGATTAATCATGGTTAAATGCATAGTACGTGCTCTGACAGTTTCAACTGCATTTGCCTATATATACACGACTATTACACAGAGGCTACTACAAAATCTCTGATTGATTTTCTCTGTATTTACACAAAGGTGAACACAAATTTACAAGCTATCTTCTTCATATTTTCTTTTAACAATGGCGGAAAAGGATGATGTTCAAATTGAAACAAGCCAAAGTGTTAGAGGCTTTGTTGTTGATGCTAATCAAATTGAACTAGCCATCAACATTGGTCGAAGAATAAGGAGATATGAAGGCTTGGAGAACGTACTGAATATAATATTGGAAACAATCTCTTATACAAATGTTGTCAATTTCTGGAGAAACATTGTAGTAAGAGAAGGAAGAGAAGCATTTACCACCACTTTGAAATGCACAGAGATTGAAGTTTCCTCAAACCTACCGAGGGAAGTGTTTGGTTTTATGTATAATAGATGCTCCTGTAAATCCTGAGGAAATGGGATTGTCAAGGATTGATTTTGTTGACAAAATCAAAACCAATAAAGCCATCAAGTCAATTCCAGGCATCAATGTGAAACATATTGGTTATGAATACAATCTGCTGAGCAAAATCATTGCTAAGAACATCTTAGGCCTCGTTGGAAGCATGCATACTCTATCAGGACCCAAAATAGAACTTATGATGATTATTTGCAGAAGTATGAAGTTTGATTAGGCTGGATATTTCATTCATTACATGAAGAAAGTTGCAAAAGAAGAAAGAGAAGGAAAAAGGAAATCCAAGGCCTTACCCTTAGGATTAATGGTTCAGGCCCTGCTGAATCATTTGGAAATTCCTGACGTTGCACCTGAGAAGATAAACCAATCCAGATACAACAAAGAAATTAACTATCCTATCCCTGGTCTGGATGATGATGAAGAAGATGTTGCTGAGGCTGCTGAGAGTGATGATGGTGGAGATGATGGTGATGCTGGTGGTGAGCATGTTAAGAAAGTTGTTAAACCTACTGTACCAAAGAAGACTACTGAGAAGAGAAAGGCTACTGACACAAGAAAGATAACAGATATGTTAAAGCCTAAGAGGACAAGGAAGCAAACAACACAGACTGCTGAGTCTGCTGAGGGTCCAGCTGAAATTAAGATTACTAGCCCTGCTGTAGTTGCTAAGAAGACTGTTGCTAAAATTCTGAGAGAGCAACAAAAGGAAGCCAGTAGAAAGAGGAAGTCTACTAAAGCTGATGATGAACCACTTTCCAAGAGGATGAAAGAAATTGCCAAGAAGAAGAAGCATGGCAAAGGTAAACAATTGAGAATTCTGGAAAGTCAAAGAGAACAACAACAACAAGAAAAAGCAGAAAAAGAAGGAGAGGCTATTGAGGCAGAGCCCTTGACAATCATCAAGCCTATTGAAAGTGCACAGGTTGTTGTTGAGCAATCTGTTGGAGAAACACAGCAGCTTCATCGACCCTGAACTCTCAGAGAATCGTGAAGAACCACAACAAACCACTGAGGCTACACCTGCTGTGGAAGTGGAAACACTTGTACAAGACCCTGCAAATCTTGCAATAGTTTAGGGGGAAGAGCAGTCTGCTGCTAACCCTGCTGATGAGCATATAAGTCAGGGGGAACCAAGTGTTATACAGATGGAGGTAGTAGGGACTAATATCCAACCTGAGAAACCTACTGACCTAGAAGCATCTGTGGAAGAAACCTTGAATCTACTTGTAGAGACCTTTGGAGGTCAGCAAGGTCTTGAATTTGCCCCCCCAGAAAGCCAACTATGACATATGAGAAGGCATTGAAAAGGGCAACGTAGATCCTAACTTCAGAAAAGTGCAAAAATATTTCCAATGGAAGTTTGGATTCTACAAGAGACAGAAACCAGCTGCTGATCCAATGAGTGGATTTGAAGAATAGGCATTTGATCAGCTGGGTGTGGACAGCCTATTGGACTTAATAAATACAACCATGCTGCAATCTAGGCTGATGGATCTATTGAATGAAGGAAAGAAAAGTGGAGCAATTATGTTCAGAGATCCAAAGTACACACCTGACAGTGACTCATCTGATTCTGATGATGACCCCCCCATGTTCCCTGGGGAGACCAGTATAGTGGATAGAGGAACAACTGATGAAGCCACTGGTCAAGGATCTACTGATGGTGCAGAAGATGAACCTACTGATGCTGGTAAGTCTGCTGAAGATCAGCAGAATGAAGTTTTGGATAATGAAAGGGTTACTGATTATATTGAGCCAAGTGCCAGTTCAGAGGACTCAATTCAATATCAAGATGGATTCGACACTGAGGATACCCTTACTAAAACTGCAATTTATCTAAGAAGAATTGATGATATTGGGGATTTTCAAAAGGAAAACATGGATATATTCCCCGATCAAGTCGTTGTGGCACAAGATATACCAGAACAAAGAATCAAGAGGAGGTACAGTTGTTTGGGCCACAAAAGCACTGACACAAAGTTGGAACATGAGGTATAGGCTGCTGAGTTACAAACAACACCTGGACAAAGGTTGGAACCAGATTTGGGTTTGGAGGAAACCCCTATTGTTGAAGAACAAAGTCTCTTGTAGTAGAGCCTCACTGGAGGAAAGGTCACCAAGGAAATATAGTCGCAGATCAGTAATTAATGAGGAGGAGCAGCTGGTGGACTTTGACTTCAGTGATGAAGAATTTGAAATAAATGAGGAAGGATCTACTGATGATGAACCAGTGATTGAAGAACCTGAAATTGATCCTATCTTGGAGGAGTACCAAGGACTTCACCCTGCTGGAAGGGATATGAGTTATGCTATGGTGATCAGCAATCAGAGACAACAATATAATGTAGAAGAGCCTGCTGATGGAGCTACTGATGGAAGAATGGCTGGTGGAGTACCAGTAGAGGTTTTGAATGAGTTGAGGACTGTCAGGAATGACATGCAACAGTTAAGAACTCAACTTGATAGACAGGAACAAAGATTTGAACAACTAATGAAGATTGTGGCTAACAATAGAAGATCTACTAAGACAGTTGCTTCAAACTACACATCTAATCAGTATGCCATTGCTGATCTAACAAAAGATGTGAGAGGAATCAAACAGGGCAATACACTGAAGGAGAAATTCTTGAAAGATCAACTTGAATCCATTCATAAAAAGTTGGATAATCTTGCTGAGGTACATAGACCTGCTGAGCCTGCTGCTGCACCACAAACTGCTGTACTTGATCCTAAACTTATTGAGAGGTTAACCCTGCTGGAGCAAACAATGCAATGAAGGATCACAACAATTGATACTAGGACTGAAATCATTGAGAGTCAACTGAATAACCTAGTTATCACACAGGAGAGTGTGCATGGCCTGCTGTCCCGTTTTGTTGATGATGTCAATAAGAGGGAAGATGGCCAAACAGCTGTAGCAAAAGAGGCTGCAAGAATATTTGCAAAGAAAAGATGGGAAGCTGATACTAATGCATATAGAGAACCTGTACCTAGCAGACTTCCACTTACAGATGATCTTCTCAAGCAATACAAGAATGTGTACAACAACAGAAGGAGACCTTATCATGACAAGGGCTTTCATGAAGGTCTTAACTCATTTTTGAGTTTGAAATTTTGGGAAGCAAGAGTTAAAGCCATGAGGGCATCCAAGAGAGGTGGAAGAGGTGGTAGAGGTGAAAGGAGTTTGCCTACCACAAATGCAAAAGAATCATTGAATGAGTTCAAGGAAGTTTACATGAGGTTAGGCTTCAGGGTAAATCAGATAAACCTAACTCTTCCTGAAGCTTGGCATTGGTGGAAGCAAGTGAATCCTCACATTGACTTCTCTCTGATTGAAAATGATTGGATGAGAGAGATGATCATGGAAATAAGAGCTTACCAAGAACAAGTAGAGAAAGCAAGAGAGGAAAGGGGAAGAAGACAGTAGATCAACATACTTATCTGTTTTATCTTTGCTTCGATGCTAGATCAGTAATAATTTTTGAACAAATGATTATAATGAGAATTGACTAAGTTTGTGTTCTGCTTTTGTTTTTAATCTTTTTGCTTTGTCGTTAGAGAGAGGTATTGGCATCATCACCAAAAAGGGGAAAATTGTTGGACTTATTTCTCGAGTTTTAGTGATGAGTGCCGACTAAGTCGTTATAGTGCAAAGGCAAAAGATGTCTAGATTAAATGTACAGGTTTATTAGAGTTTGATCTTTGTATAGGTTTGATCAAACAAGCCTCAGAATGGTCACCGACTTATATCGCCAGATCGGTCTATATCAATAGGGTAGCTAGGTCGTGAGAGACTAGTCGTGAACCTGCTGAAGACCGGAAAGTCGAGAGGCTCAAACTCGTAAATGAGGGCAAAGGGATCAAACTTAGTAATCAAAGTCAAGGATATGGAATCAGAATTTAGGGAAGTCTGTGATGACCTAAACTGATTACATATACCTTGTGTACAAGGTCTAAGTTCCACAAGTTGAATGGTGATTGGAACTTAGTTATGATAAAAAAGGTGTAATCTAACTTCACAAATAAAAGTTAGATAAAAGAAGTCAGCTGCATTGTGTTTTAAACACAACAACTTATAGCTCAGCAGACTGATAGGAATTTCAGCAGACTGATGAACCTGTTGATATATATATACCTTGGTTAATTCAAGATTACATTGGAAGAAAACATGGATAAGGACAGCTAACTACCTCTGATTTATCAAACAAATCAATGGTAGAGATTAAAAGGACGTTGGGATGATTCAGGATTTTATCCAATGGATACAAGTCAAAGATGGACAGATCGTATAATCGCCAAAAGGATTCTCGACATCATCGACCCTATGAATAGTGATGAAAAGCAAGTCAAATGGGACAAAACATGGAACGGCTATATTTGAATTTCAAATACAAGTCAAAAGGACTCCTACCTATAAATAGAGGACTTCTAACTTAAAAAAAAAGATGATGATGATTTACAAGAGAAAAACACAGATAATCCGAGCTGCATTTTATTATCAAGAAAAGCACCTCACGAACTTACTCGAGCTTAAGGCTATCGATCCAGAGAAAATCTTCAAGTGTATTCTCAGACTCAAGCTACGCCAAGTTTACACACTTGAAGACCGCAAGTCTGATTATATCATCCTAATCAAGCATTTGCAATCAATCATTTACTTGATTCATTCTTTATTTTACAAAGAACTTGTCAAGACAAGTGAAGCACTTTTGTGTGAAAGATCGTTGTTTGTGGTGGAGCCGGTGAAGAGGAAATCCTACCCTTCAAGGACCAAAGGAAGACTTTGGAGCAAAGAATCCTACATGTTCCTAGTTTTCAGTTTGTGAAGCCATAGTTATTGGTGAAGGACAAGCAACCTTAAGAATCTTTGTAACAGCTACATCAAAGATCTCTAGTGAATTACCTCCAACATCACAGGAGAAGAGTGGACTGACAGGATTACACCACCTGGAACCACTATAAAATCTGCCTACTTACTTTCTGCACTTACATTCTCGTGATTTAGCTTATTATACACATCAACCTCATCAATCTAGCAAATCGAACTCACACACATACACTACTGAGTATCTAATACTTAGTATCATATTTAACAACAAGTAATAAGGCTTAATTTTTGATATAATTCCGCTGCACAAATTCAAGAAACTCAATCACAAGAACTATCGTGTATCAAAGAGTTATCGAGATGTCGGCCAAGATCATCACGAGGTATCAAGCAGCTTCAAGTTGCTTGAGTTTGTTAACTCCAAAAGTTTTAAGTGTTAAGTTTATTCACCCCCCCTCTAAACTTAACCAAAGCCTTTTCAAGGGACCAACAAAAGGCTATCCAGTAAGCCCATAATGCATCATCCAATTTCACCGCCCAGTTCTTACGATTGGCATCAACCATTTTTTCAGTAATCCTCTTTACCTCTCGGTTTGATATCTCAACTTTCCCACTTGATTGTGGGTGGTACGGTGTACCGATCTTGTACTTCACACCACATTTCTCATTCAGTTTGGTAAATGGTCGATTACAAAAGTGTGAACCTCTATCACTAATGATAGCCCGAAAAGTACCAAATCTCATGAAGATATTCTTTCTAAGGAATTTCATCACCACTCCAGTATCATTGGTGGAGAGAGCTTGGGCTTCAACCCATTTAGAGACATAGTCAACCATTACCAAATTAACTTATTACCAAACGATAGAGGAAATGGCCCCATGAAATCGATGCCCCTTCATCAAACAATTCACACTCCAATATGGGTTGGAGAGGCATTTCATGCTTCCTGGAAATATTTCCCCATTTTTGGCATGACTCACAAGATCGTGCATAATGATGAGCATCCTTGTACAATGTTGGCCAATAGACCCACATTGTAACACTTTGTAGGTGGTTTCCCACCCTCCATGGTGGCCGCCAACCTCACAACCATGGAAAAAGGATAGAATACTCGAAATTTCACTATCGGGGACGCGTCTCCTTTTGATGCCATCTGAACACCTTCGAAAAAGGTCCGGTTTTTCTTAGTAGAATTTCAAGTCATGAAAGAACTTCTTCTTATTTTGCCATGTCCAATGAGACGGAACATACTCACATGTAAACTAATTAACAATGTTACCAAACCATGGCGATCTCTCCTTCGGCACAGAGCCGGCTTTGATAAGTTTCATCGTTGGGGGAGCATCAACCATAAGGAGTTGTTCATCTAAAAATGAGTCTTTTATCTCTCTTCTTTTATGTTCTTCTTCAAAATATTCTAACCGACTCTAATGGTCCGCGACCACATTCTTGTTACCTTTCTTATCCTTGATTTCAATGTCAAATTATTGAAGTAGGAGAACCCATTTAAGAAGCCTTGGTTTTGCGTTCTTCTTGCTTAAAAAATACTTCAACGCCACGTGGTCGGTGTAGACAAAAACTTTAGAACCCACAAGATAGGAGCAAAATTTATCCAATGCGAACATAGCTCCTTTTCGGTTGTTGCGTAATTGATTTGTGATGCATTCAACGTGTGGGATGCATAATAAATTGCTTTAAAAAGTTTGTCATGACGTTGGCCTAGTACGGCCCCAACCGCCAAGTCACTTGCATCACACATGAGCTCAAATGGTAAGTTCCAATCCAGTGCCACAAGAACATGTGCACTTGTCAACCGCTTCTTCAAAGTCTCAAATGCCTCCATGCATTTCTCATCAAAGTTGAAAGGTACCTCTTGTTCAAGTAGGTGACTAAGAGGCTTAGCAATACATGAAAATCCGTAATAAAGCGTCGATAGAATCCGGCATGCCCTAGAAATCCTCTTAGAGTCTTTAAATTAACTGGTGGAGGTAACTTTTCAATCACTTCGATTTTTGCCTTGTCAACTTCAATGCCTTTTTCTGAAATTATATGGCCTAAGACAATACCATACGATACCATTAAATGACATTTCTCCCAATTCAAGACCAAGTTCGTGTCCTCGTAATGTTGTAAGACTCGTTCCAAATGAGAAAGACACTCTCCAAAAGAATCCTCAAAAATGCTAAAATCATCCATGAAAATTTCCAAAAACTTCTCCACCGTGTCGGAGAATGTTGCCATCAAGCATTTCTAGAAAGCGGCCGGTGCATTGCATAGTCCAAAAGGCATTCTCTTTTACACGAAGGTTCCATACGGACAAGTAAAAGTCTTTTTTTCTCTGTCTCCTGCCGCAATGAATATTTTCAAATAGCCCGAATAACCATCAAGAAAGCAATAAAATTTGTGGTCGCACAACCATTCCAACATTTGAACAATAAACGGAAGTGGATAATGGTGTTGGTCCTTTGGAAAGGCTAACACAAGTTTAGAGAGGGGGGGGGGGTGAATAAACTTGTCACCAAAAACACTTTTCTAAAGCGTAAAAGTCCCCAGAACTGAAGTTTCTCTGAACTTTAAATCGATGCTCGGTTCGCTTTTGTTCTGTCCCCTTAACTTGTGCGGAGTTCAACTAACTCAACTGAGTATAAGTCAAGACTGACTTATTCTTAGTCTAGTCAACTGGCAGCGGATAAAACTAGCCTTTAGATAACAAACAGTTTGTTGATTAGATAACTAAAGTTGTAATGAAGTAAATGAATGCATGAAATAAATAAACAAGAATTATAGAGGTTCGAGGTGGTGTAATCCTATACGTCCTCTTCCCCTATGATGCGGAGGAAAATTCCACTAGAACTTCTTCGATATGGCCCGGTTACAAAAAGTTCTAAACTGATAGTCCTTGACTAATCCCTAGCTTCACTATCTAAATGTTAAGGGTGATTTTATACGTTTTATAAGGATATATTTTATATCAATTCTCTCCATATTCGTATGTTTCTCATAGAAATCGAGCTTTATATTGAAATATTGAGCAAGTGAGGTTTTTAATGGTTGATTCGCAAAATTAGTTAATTTATGCGTTTTATTGATGAATTTATGATTATTTGGATATGGTTACACTCTACATGATTTTGATGATTGTAGATACACCATAATGCGGCTCAATGGAGGATTGGATAATGTTTAATTGAAGATTTATATGAAGAAATGTGGTGAAGTTCGAATTATTTGATGATTAATGAAGAGGAGAAAAGATAGAGATGAAATGGATTGAGGATAGAGATGAAGAATCGTGTGTTGATCTAGTGAATCAAGCGCCCAAGTCCGTCTAGCCTGGATCAAGCGCCTGAAATGTTGGACCAAGCGCCCGTGATGAGATTTTTGGTTCGAGAGTTTGGACAGAGGTTGGACGAGCGCCTGCTCAGCGCCCAGAGAAGGAGCCGGATCAAGGCGTCGGAATATTGGATCAAGGCCCACGGCCGACTTAAGCAAAGGCCGCTTTACTTTTCTATAAATAGCAGCCGCGATTTCAACCCCTAAAACACATTATTGACTCTTATTGATACACAATCATTGAGAAAAACCTTAAGCGCCCCACTTTTCGGGAGGCTGGGGTTGCGGATTAGTTAGGTTTTTATTTTCGCTTTTCTTTTCTTGTTCGATCTTGATGATGGCTTGAAGTCAGTGAACTTGGAGCAACCATGGAGATTTTCCAGCAAATGCTTTTATTCTTTCTTTGGATGATTTTGTGAGTTTAATTTCAAGTTTGTTTCTTTCCTTTGTTTATTTGTTTATGCAATCGATATCGGAAGATGTATTGCTATTTGATGTTTACCGTATGATGGAAATCGGTGTAAACCTTAGATCACCATAGGAAAGATGAGATTTTTAACCTTGACATAACGGGAGTTGATAGGTTAGATTTCTAGGTTGTTAGATCTAATAAATCTTGCACCTTGTTTTGAGAGCGTTAATTTCTATAGATCGGAGGATGATGAGATTGATAGACGGATTACTTACGGAAGTAGGAATTCATACCTTTGATTAGGTGAACCACAACTTTGATTGAATCATCATAAGATAATCTAGGGAAGAATTAAGGGTTGCGGGATGGTGGATCATGTTTGTTCTATGTTGGTTTGCTTCAATCATTATCATGATAGTTAGTTTTATTGTTTTCTTAATTGTAGTTTTATTTTATTTGATTTTGTTCGCAACGATCTTTCCTGGCTTTGGACTGACAATCCTCTGTCCAGTTTATTTTCCGTTTTAGTTTAGGTTTAGGAATAATTGTATCAACCTTAGGAAAATTAATGAACTAGATACCCCGATTCCCTGTGATCGACTCCGGTATTAATCGCTATACTACGATCCCTACACTTGGGGAATACCAGATTTATAAATATTTATTACTTGTTGTTTTGTTAGATAAAATCCGTGACACTAAACACTTGTAGAACAGGTAGGATTGTTTCTCTTCAATTGTTTGAAACACTGGTCCTTGAAGGGTAGAATTGCCTCTTCACCAGCTCATCACAAACACAGTCTTCCTGACTGCACTCAACTATCCTTCACACCTTCTTGGTGTTTCACAGTCTAGACCTTTGATGAAATCAAAGTTGAGACCTGAATCGATAACTATGATTCAATTGTGATTTGAGCTTTTCTTCTGGATATTTAAATTTTGCACAGCTCCGAATTTCTTCGAACGATAGATTCTTGATTATGCTTGAATGTGGTTGAATACTTGAAGAAATTTCTTGATCTTGCAATTTAGTACTTAGCAGGAGTTCTTTCAAATTTGACTTTCCCCCTTAATTAGATCTTTTAATTAAATCTGTTTTTAATCCCTCCTGCTCACACACTCCTTGTTGTTGTAGAAGTGATCTATTTATAAGGGTTAAATCTGCTCATCCTGCTTGAACCTTGTAACGGCTATATTTTGTGACCGATCTGTTTGTGTCGAGATTTCATCCAATAGGATTGCTTCCTTTACAACGCTCGATCATTTGTACTATCGCTTGTTGGATGACCGACATATAAATCGAGTTTCCTTATCGCTTTATATCGATATTATCACTTGTCGGGCTTTTGACCGACTTGGAGCATTAATCGAGATTTTACTCTTCTTTAAATATCGAGACTCGGGTTTCATCTGATTATAATTGACTTAATTAGAGTACACCATGACTCATTATCTTCTAAGAATTCATTGTCCTTATGATTCTTAGGTCTTCATACAAGATCCATAAAGTCAGTTCAGGTCACCATAATCTTGCCTGAAGTCTAACTTTACAGTCTCATCGTAGTCTTCATAACTGAGTTTGAACCCTCAGTTCTTCATTCTTCAATAACTGAGTCTGTGACCCTCAGTTCTTCATCTACTGAGTTTGATCCCTCATTTCTTCAGTCTTCTGGATAAGCCAACTGAGTTTGTATCCCTCAGAGAACTTACCTTCTTCAGTTTTCATGTTGGTGTGCTCTGCTTTTCAGTCTCTCATTGAATCTCAGTTTCTTGTTTTCCCAGTTCGCAGCCTAGATCAATTACAGTTCTTGTCTGATTTAACCTATACAAGTATCAGACTCTATAAAGTCCTATACATTATTCTCTAGACATCTTTTTGCTTTGCACTATAACAGCCAGTTATGACACTTCATCAATGGGGTTAATAACAATTACTGATTAAGCGATGAATCATCATCAAAACATAAATTTTATTTCCAACAATTTCCCCCTTTTTGATGATGTCAATACCCTCCTTAAAAGCAATGCAAAAAGATAAAACAAAATACAGTAAGTGACAAGCTGAACTAAAAAATTGAGAATTTATTTGATAACTGAGTTACAATGCTGGGTAATAAAATACAACACAAATAAAAAGAACTAGAAGATAGTTTCTTTTTACTTGACAGTTAAAGACAATTGATTATCATAAGTTTCTGCAACCATTCTCATAGCATCATTTGTAGCTGAGTTTTCAATCCCATGGATGCTTGCCCAAATATTCCATTATTCAGTTAGGTTGTGCTTCCTGAAGAATTTGCTTTTGAAGAGTGCCGCGAAGGTGAAGAGAGTTGCCCTTAGTCTTTCATTGGTGGCTGTTCTTAGTAGATTTTGAACAAATTCAGGTTCAGCCTTTTCAATTTTCTCTGATTCCTTATCAATAATACCATCTGCTTCCCATTTCTTGAGTTTATTGAAGTAGTGCATGAGCAACTTTTGCATATGTAGGAACGATTCTAGAGATTCTTCTCTTGATACTCCTTCTCTTGCTGGTAAATCTTTGAATAGACTGTAGAGACGAGAATCCAAACCAACTCTTTTATCAGTGGGCTCTGAGTATTTAACAATTAACTCCATTTCTTCATCAATAAACTCTCCTCTAGCTTTCTTTAGCTCATTCAATTTATTATCAGCATTTGCAAGGAATTGTGGAATCTCAGTTGCATAGACTTTTAGGATGTCCAAACTTCCCCCCTTATTGACATCATCTTTATGAATCAGGCTTCTGATATAAGCGTTCAAATTTTGTTGAGTTGATGCCAATATGGTTTGAGCTACAACCGAGTCCTTCATTCCATTTTCCATTAATATCATTCTATCAACCAGATTATTGAGAATGCTTTCTGATGACGGTCAAATTATACCCGTAAAAGTCATCAACGTTGACCTTAAATCGAGACTAATAATATATATTTTATAATTAAATCACGTGTTATATTGATTATTTAATGTTATGTGATTTATATTATATAATTTGATATTTATCCATTTATAAGATATAACTTGGTATTTATCCGTTTTTATTTTATAAATCGGTATTTATCCATTTTTATTATATTTATCCATTTTATTTAAATATGATTTATTTTGGGATAAATATTTATTTTGTAGATTGAGATAATTTTGGAGGATAAATACAAATGGAAGAATTAAATCTCAAGATAAATCAAAAGAAATTCAAGATAAAGATCGGATAAGCACGAAAAGAGGAGTAAGGCAATCCAAAAGTTGGCACCAATGGGGACGCATGAAAGAGGCGCGATCTTGTTTTTATTTTGAGATCGGCCCTGAGTTATCTCTTATTTGTTTTGACATTTTGAAGTATATCTCTTAATTAGCTTGAACCCCTATAAATAAAGGCATGTTATACACGCCATATACACTCTACACGACCATATACACTTCTCAGTTTATAATAAAATCCTCAGTTTTTCTTAAGAGCAGTTATTATGAAAGTTCTGCAATAATGCAAGTTCTTGTATTTATTTGTTCTTAGTTCTTTGTAATTAGTCTCCCAATTATTGTTTATCGTTTGAGGTTGTTCGTTCTTCACCGAACGATATAGATCTAAGGATACGATATGAGGCAGTGGGGATTCCTTGTCTATGAGGATCCACACGCCCAGATCTGTTATCCGGTGACCTATAGATGACTTTGGTATGATCGACAACCGTGTTTTTAGTAGATCTATATAATTGCTTTATGAATCTCTATTTTATCCGTTACGTATGTAGAAACGCTAAGATTTAGGTTTTCACCGCGTCAATCTAGCCACGTCTTTATGGTGTGATTGTCCACCTAGAATTTCTTATCTTAGTAGGTATGGCTACGGCTACGTTGCTCGTCTGTTTTAATTAGCGATTATTAGGAAATACCAATATAGGGCTCCTAGGTCGGCTCATGAATTGATCTTTCGGGACTTTCAACGAGATCTAGATCTGTTCTATATTCGGGAATTGCTAGCACCTAGTTATACGTAAATTGTAGATTAACATGAGACCGTCCAGGTGATTGTTAATGGGACAGAGACTGATGCGATCGCTTAGGAAGTACGCATGAACAAAGGAATGTTGCCTAGGTGAGGAATACGGTTAATATCGGCATCCCTAGTTTTGTAAGCGTGCGAGTCATATGAGATGGAGGCCGAAAAAGTGAAGTCACGTGATGTAGCATAGTGATCTGGATGGCCTACCCAGAGCTAGATCTAGTTTAGGGGATGACTCCCGTAGCCAATATAAAAGAAATACGAATCGGGTTAATAGTTGTCGAGTATCGCTTAATTATATAGAATCTCTAGATCCAAACGATAACATGATAATTAGGGAGGTTAATTACGTTGTTTATGTGTTTTGTCGGGTCGTGTCCTTTACTTTTTCTTGTCTATTGTTGGTCGTAGACCGCCTTTATGTGCTCGGCATGAATGATTAATTGTTTATATATAAATGATCCATAATTGGTTCCCTGTGGGATCGACCTTGATTTGCTATAGCTATACTACGATGGACCTAGTCCTCTTGCTAGTATTGGTTTATGGTGGTCAAGTATTTTAATTTCACTTGATCTACATGCATCAAGTTTTTGGCGCTGTTGCCGGGGAACCAACGGTCAATTTTATATATAACTAATTTTTTATTCATGTTAAGTTTTGTTTTTTGAGTCTGCTTTTTACGCTTTTGAGTCCTCTCCGTTATCTGCTTTGTGTAAAAATTCCAGAATCTAGAACAGTTGGTTTCACTCCCGGCTAGACGGCCTCTCGCATTGCCAATGAGCTGCTGGTTCTGGAACCTCGTGTGTCTGCTTTATCTCCAGATGTTTAATCCGTAGATCGATATAGCGACATGGGAAACCATGTTAAAATCGATCACGGTCCGCTTTGTTTTTGTTTTTCTTCGCTTGCGAAAACCAGGAAGCAATAATCCGAGTCAGTAAATTTTTCGTGGGCGCTGAGAAAATAACCCAGCAACATGTGGAGCTATGAATCTACGATGGGAAAAGTGATGGAAGCAACACCTTTAAAGCACCAAGATGGCTCCGGAATTTTTTTTAAGGTTCGAATTATTCGTGGTACAATGTTGAAGGCAAGGTACACCCTTTTTGCTTATGATTTACTATCTTTTGGTTTTTTGAACATAAGTTAGTCTTTACATAAATCTGATTATGAATCTTAGCCCGGAGTTGGTTTGTAAGATTAATTTTATTAGTGTGGAAGGTTCTGCCCCAAATCTGCCTTATCTAGAGGGTGTAAGGAAACATCTAGTAGTTGAAGGAAGCAGTGAATAAAGAGTTCCTCGTAGTTCTGTCAAAATCTCATTGTCCTATGCATGAGATTGCTTCTACTGGCCATGGGAGCAACAATTTGTGTAGTTTTAAGAATTCACAATCTAAAGAAGACGTTGAGTTTTGAGAGAGCATAATGAAGCAGCATTATAGAGGATGTGATTAAAATGGGTCCCTAGGACTAAACCTCCTTAGAATTCACTAGTTCCTAAAACGAGAGCCGAGGTAAGAGCTTCGTATAGATGGTATGGATAGATGTCGTTTCCTAGGTCTCACAACCAAGGGAAGGGTATTAATCCGCAAAAGCGACGAGCCCACCTCTTATAGTGCTCAAGGGGTCAACATCTAGCGATCCAAGAAGGATAACAGACAAGGATACTTTTTGGAAAGTCGAGCTGAGGATTTTAAACTCAGAACTACTTCTTTAAAACCCTTAGGATTTCTTTTTAGGATTTTAGGTTTTGTTTACGTTGAGTCAAATAAGAGTAACATGACATATGTTGAGGTTTTTTATTTTGCCGTGTTCCGATGGCCATTAGGCTAAGGATGTGCAAAACTTTTTTACTCAATATAGGCCACGTGAATTAGAGTTTCTTAGGAGAGTCGAGAAATTGCTAAAGAAAAGGAAATTTAGCAATCAAACTTAAGATGGAAGCATTAAGAGAACTTGAGAATTACTGAAAATGTAACAGAGAATGATTGGTGCGAACAAGAACAAGTGTTGGTCAACTTCCAAAACTTTTTAGAATGGCGATCCGAGTGAAAATCCAAAGTTTTGTGCAATTCATTCTGCAACTACCCGTATCCTTTCCTTTGTACCTTTTCACCCTTCAACCATTCTATTCTCTCACCATTCTGCCCCACAGTTCACATTTCTAACCATTCTTTCATCCCGTCTCTTTCCTTCCATTTATTTCACTCTACCACCCTACCCAATCCCTTAAACAATACCCACCCAAACCCAATCCCTTAACCAATACCCACCCAACACACAATTTCTTACCCACCCTTTATCTTTTCTTACCTTCTTTATGTATATCTTTTTCTAAACCCAACACACTCTAAACCTCCATTTTGTTTACAAAGTACCTTTGTGTTGCGGAATTTGAATATTGCTACGTTTTATTGATTATCTTTTTGGTTTTCATGACCCTAGCTCGATTTTAAAAGTTTTTGGTTCGATCAAAATACAACTTCTCTTTTTACCGGAAGATTTCAGTTTCACAATTCTTCCGACCCTTCCGACACATATAGATGAGTTTTGTTCTATGCTATCACACCGATCCGGCCTTGTTGATGACGGTTATGACTTTTACGTGATACATTGGGTTATTAGTAATTTAGAGGAGAAGCTACATCTCCCTAGGTTGTTGATATCCAATGAAAGCGTGAAGAGTCTGCGCTCAGTATCTGATTTCATCTTTAGCCTATGGGTCACATCCAATATGTTATACCTTACCAAGTTTCTCTTTTATGCTGGATTAAATACCTTATCAATCTGGTAAACCTCATGTTCTCCCACACGGGGTAATGCTTTTTGATCTTTGTCTTCTCCACCCGGTTTTATGAATATTTAAGCGGTGGAGGATATCGATGAAGACTACCATCTTTACTTGATTGTTTATTTTTCTTTCTATTTAGTATTTTTCTTTTTGCGTCTATATAATTTTTTAGAATTCGTGTCTGAACAAGTCGTTTTAACTCCTTGGTTTTCCTTGTCATTGGTTGTATGGAATAAAGTGGCTTAATTTGTTTTTGGATATTTTATATCTAATTACTGCCACCTTATTTTATAACTTCCATTGACATGTTATTAACGGTTTCGAGGAGTTTCTGTTTGGTTTGCTTAAACAGGTTTTCACTTGCTTCTCCACGACGTGCTTAGATTACTCCGATGTTCTGCATCTACTTGAGAGCCGTTTCCAGAGCTAAGTTTTTTTCTTAAATTCTCATTTTTATTTGTCATTGGGGACAATGACATGTTTAAGTGGGGGGGTAGGAGACTTAGCTATGATATGCTATATTTGAAAATTGAATGAGACGGTGAAAAAATTGAAAAAATTGAATAAATGCCATATTATTTATCTCGTACCCTTAGAATTGTTAGTTCCTAGCTAAGAATTGATAGGAAAGGAACTGAGTTGCATGAGTACGTGATCATTTTATACTTATGTGAATGTAAATTTAAGGATATTCATGCCGATTGTTGCAAGTAGTTATTTATTATTCGATTACTCAATCTTTGAATCGAGTTATACCGCGCAAATTGTAATAACTGAAGAATTATGTGTACATTGTGTAGATGATTGGTAATGTAGACTTAGTGTCGATATTTATCTGCTGATGTATTCCTATCTTCTAGCCATCAAAGCGGAGTAATAAGCTTGAGAATAATCTGTGTATTGACAAAGCGTTAAACACTGGGCTTGTAGTAACATTACCAAAGTAGCCTCGCGCTTGTGGTAATATTCATGTTATCGACCAATCCGTGAAAGGGGATTCTTGCAATGCATAATTTACTTTTAAAGCAAGTTTCTTTCTTGAGATGTGTTAATGCTTGAAAATATGAAAATGTGAGGAAAAATTCAATTTTTAAGAGGCTTGAGTATTTTCTCGCCTCCAAGTCCAAAAACCTTCTGGATGACGCTCTTGCTTATTGCACCATGTCTTTACCCATGCGAGGCTTAAGAAGTAGGAATGCTGATGTTGGTAGGTTGAGATTGCGAAGTTAGCATAAACTCTAATCTTGCCACGAATATATAAAACTGAATGCACATGCACACATCACTACGATTCATAGCGAGTAGCGAATAATGGATACCTTATGAGCATGAATGGTATGAGTTGACTCGAGTTTCTTGTATAAGTATGGTTTGACCATGAGAAATGTTGTCTTGGGGAATGACTTATTGATACTTTGTTCGGGACGAGCAAAGTCTAAGTGGGGGGTAGTTGATGACGGTCAAATTATACCCGTAAAAGTCATCAACGTTTACCTTAAATCGAGACTAATAATATATATTTTATAATTAAATCACGTGTTACATTGATTATTTAATGTTATGTGATTTATATTATATAATTTGGTATTTATCCATTTATAAGATATAATTTGGTATTTATCCGTTTTTATTATATAAATCGGTATTTATCCGTTTTTATTATATTTATCCATTTTATTGAAATATGATTTATTTTGGGATAAATATTTATTTTGTTGATTGAGATAATTTTGGAGGATAAATACAAATGGAAGAATTAAATCTCAAGATAAATCAAAAGAAATTCAAGATAAAGATCGGATAAGCACGACAAGAGGAGTAAGGCAATCCAAAAGTTGGCACCAATGGGGACGCATGAAAGAGGGCGCATCTTGTTTTTTTATTTTGAGATCGGCCGGGAGTTATCTCTTATTTGTTTTGACATTTTGAAGTATATCTCTTAATTAGTTTGAACCCCTATAAATAAAGGCATGTTATACACGCCATATACACTCTACACGACCATATACACTTCTCAGTTTATAATAAAATCCTCAGTTTTTCTTAAGAGCAGTTATTATGCAAGTTCTGCAATAATGTAAGTTCTTGTATTTATTTGTTCTTAGTTCTTTGTAATTAGTCTCCCAATTATTGTTTATCGTTTGAGGTTGTTCGTTCTTCACCGAACGATGTAGATCTAAGGATACGATATGAGGCAGTGGGGATTCCTTGTCTATGAGGATCCACACGCCCGAATCTCATATCCGGTGACCTATAGATGACTTTGGTATGATCGACAACCGTGTTTTTAGTAGATCTATATAATTGCTTTATGAATCTCTATTTTATCCGTTACGTATGTAAACGCTAAGATTTAGGTTTTCGCCGTCAAATCTAGCCACGCCTTTATGGTGTGATTGTCCACCTAGAATTTCTTATCTTAGTAGGTATGGCTACGGCTACGTTGCTCGTCTGTTTTAATTAGCGTATTATTAGGAAATTCCAATATAGGGCTCTTAGGTCGGCTTATGAATTGATCTTTCGGGACTTTCAGCGAGATCTAGATCTGTTCTATATTCGGGAATTGCTAGCACCTAGTTATACGTAAATCGTAGATTAACATGAGACCGTCCAGGTGATTGTTAATGGGACAGAGACTGATGCGATCGCTTAGGAAGTACGCATGAACAAAGGAATGTTGCCTAGGTGAGGAATACGGTTAATATCGGCATCCCTAGTTTTGTAAGCGTCATGAGTCATATGAGATGGAGGCCGGCGAAGTCACGTGATGTAGCATAGTGATCTCGGATGGCCTACCCGGAGCTAGATCTAGTTTGGGGATGACTCCGTGAGCCAATATAAAAGAAATACGAATCGGGTTAATAGTTGTCGAGTATCGCTTAATTATATAGAATCTCTAGATCCAAACGATAACATGATAATTGTGGAGGTTAATTTCGTTGTAGTAACATTACCAAAGTAGCCTCGCGCTTGTGGTGATATTCATGTTATTGACCAATCCGTGAAAGGGGATTCTTGCAATGCATAATTTACTTTTAAAGCAAGTATCTTTCTTGAGATGTGTTAATGCTTGAAAATATAAAAATGAAAAAATTCAACTTTTTAAGAGGCTTCGAGTATTTTTCTCGGTCTCCAAGTCCAAAAACCTTCTAGATGACGCTCTTTCTTATTGCACCATGTCTTTACCCATTGCGAGGCTTAAGAAGTAGGAATACTGATGTTGGTAAGACTGCGAAGTTAGCATAAACTCTAATCTTACCAAGATTATATAAAACTGAATGCACATGCACACATCACTTCGATTCATAGCGAGTAGTGAATAGTGGATACCTTATGAGCATGAATGGTATGTGTTGACTTGAGTTTCTTGCGTAAGTATGATTTGACCACGGGAAATGTTGTCTTGGGGAATGACTTATTGATGCTTTGTTCGGGACGATCAAAGTCTAAGTGGGGGGTAGTTGATGACGGTCAAATTATACCCGTAAAATTCATCAACGTTGACCTTAAATCGAGACTAATAATATATATTTTGTGATAAATCGCATGTTTATATGTATTATTTAATGTTATGTGATTTATATTATATAATTTGGTATTTATCCATTTATAAGATATAGTTTGGTGTTTATCCGTTTTTATTATATAAATCGGTATTTATCCGTTTTTATTATATTTATCCATTTTATTTAAATATGATTTATTTTGGGATAAATATCTATTTTGTAGATTGAGATAATTTTGGAGGATAAATGCAAATGGAAAAATTAAATCTCAAGATAAATCAAAGGAAATTCAAGATAAAGATCGGATAAGCACGAAAAGAGGAGTAAGGCATGACAAAAGTTGGCGCCAATGGGGACGCACCAAGGGGGGGCGCATTTTGCCTTTCTTTTGGAGATCGGCCGGGAGTTATCTCTATTTTTTTTGATATTTTAAAGTATATCTCTTTATTAGCTTGAACCCCTATAAATAAAGGCATGTTATACACGCCATATACACTCTACACGACCATATACACTTCTCAGTTTATAATAAAATCCTCAGTTTTTCTTAGAGCAGTTATTATGCAAGTTTTGCAATAATGTAAGTTCTTGTATTTATTTGTTCTTAGTTCCTTGTAATTAAGCTCCCAATTATTGTTTATCGTTTGAGGTTGTTCGTTATTCACCGAACGATGTAGATCTAAGGATACGATATGAGGCAGTGGGGATTCCTTGTCTATGAGGATCCACACGGCCAGATCTGTTATCCGGTGACCTATAGATGACTTTGGTATGATCGACAACCGTGTTTTTAGTAGATCTATATAATTGCTTTATGAATCTCTAATTTATCCGTTACGTATGTAGAAACGCTAAGATTTAGGTTTTCGCCGCGTCAATCTAGCCACGTCTTTATGGTGTGATTGTCCACCTAGAATTTCTTATCTTAGTAGGTATGGCTGCGGCTATGTTGCTCATCTGTTTTAATTAGCGTATTATTAGGAAGTACCAATATAGGGCTCCTAGGTCGGCTCATGAATTGATCTTCCGGGACTTTCAGCGAGATCTAGATCTGTTCTATATCCGGGAATTAATAGCACCTAGTTATACGTAAATCGTAGATTAACATGAGACCGTCCAGGTGATTGTTAATGGGACAGAGACTGATGCGATCGCTTAGGAAGTATGCCTGAACAAAGGAATGTTGCCTAGGTGAGGAATACGGTTAATATCGGCATCCCTATTTTTGTAAGCATGCGAGTCATATGAGATGGAGGCGGAAAAAGCGAAGTCACGTGATGTAGCATAGTGATCTAGATGGCCTACCCGGAGCTAGATCTAGTTTAGGGGATGACTCCCGTAGCCCATATAAAAGAAATACGGATCGGATTAATAGTTGTCGAGTCTAGCTTAATTATATAGAATCTCTAGATCCAAATGATAACATAATAATTGGGGAGGTTAATTACGTTATGTGTTGTGTCGAGTCATGTCATTTACCTTTTCTTGTCTTTTGTTGGTCGTAGACGGCGGCCGCCTTTGTGTCCTTGACATGAATGATTAGTTGTTTGTATATAAATGATCCACAGTTGGTTCCCTGTGGTATCGACCTTGATTCGCTATAGCTATACTACGATGGACCTAGTCCTCTTGCTAGTATTGGTTTATGGTGGTCAAGTATTTTATTATCACTTGATCTACGTCATCAAGTTTTTGGCCAATACTAGCAAGAGGACTAGGTCCATCGTAGTATAGCTATAGCGAATCAAGGTCGATCCCACAGGGAACCAATTGTGGATCATTTATATATAAACAATTAATCATCATGCCGAGCACATAAAGGCGGTCTACGACCAACAAAAGACAAGAAAAAGTAAAGGACACGACCCGACACAACACATAAACAACGTAATTAACCTCCCCAATTATTATGTTATCGTTTGGATCTAGAGATTCTATATAATTAAGCTAGTCTCGACAACTATTAATCCGATTCGTATTTCTTTATATTGGCTACGGAGTCATCCCCAAACTAGATCTAGCTCCGGTAGGCCATCCAGATCACTATGCTACATCACGTGACTTCGCTTTTTCGACCTCCATCTCATATGACTCGCACGCTACAAAACTAGGGGATGCCGATGTTAACCGTATTCTCACCTAGGCAACATTCCTTTGTTCAGCGTATTTCCTAAGCGCATCGATCTCCGTCCCATTAACACTAACTTTTAGGTATCATGTTAATCTACGATGTATGCGTATAACTAGGTGTGCACAATTCCCTAATACGTAATGGATCTGATCTCGTTGAAAGTCCCGAAGATCAATTCATGAGCCGACCTAGAGTCCCATACTGGTATTTCCTAATAATACGCTAATTAAAACAGACGAGCAACGTGAGCGTAGCCATACCTACTAAGATAAGAAATTCTAGAGTGGACAATCACACCATAAAGACGTGGCTAGATTGATGCGGCAAAAACCTAAATCTTAGCTTTTCTACATATGTAACGGATAAAATAGAGACTTATAAAGCAATTATATAGATCTACTAAAAACACGGTTGTCGATCATACCAAAGTCATCTATAGTCACCGATATAACAGATCTCTGGCGCAGTGGATCCTTATAGACAAGGAATCCCATCGCCTCGCTCGTATCGTATCCTTAGATCTACATCGTCCGTGAAGAACGAACAACCTCAAATGATAAATAATAATTGGGGGCCTAATTACAAAGAACTAAGAACAAATAAATGCAAGAACTTACATTATTGCAGAACTTGCATAAAAACTGCTCTAAGAAAAACTGAGAACTTTATTATAATTCAAGAGAAGTGTCTAAGGTGTATTGTGTGTGGTGTATATGGTGTGTATAACATGCCTTTATTTATAGGGGTTCAAGCTAATTAAGAGATATACTTCAAAATATCAAAACAAATAAGAGATAACTCTCGGCCGATCTCAAAATAAAAAAATAAAAATGCGCCCCCTTCTTTCATGCGTGTCCTTCATGTTGGCGCCACACTTTGATTGGTTTGCCGGCTTTTGTCATGCTTTACTCCTCTTTCCGTGCTTATCCGATATTTATCTTGAATTTCTTTTGATTTATCTTGAGATTTAATTCTTCCATTTGTATTTATCCTCCAAAATTATCTCAATCTATAAAATAGATATTTATCCCGAAGTAAATATTAAAATAATAAGAACGGATAAATACCAAAATATAAATAAAAACAGATAAATACCAAATTATCTCTTTTAAATATTACAAAATTGAATAAATGCCATATTATTTATATCGTACCCTTAGAATTGTTAGTTCCTGGCTAAGAATTGATAGGAAAGGAACCAAGTTGCATGAGTACATGATCATTTTATACTTATGTGAATGTAAATTTAACGATATTCATGCCGATTGTTGCAAGTAGTTATTTATTATTCGAATACTCAATCTTTGAATCGAGTTTATCGTACGAATTATCATAACTGAAGAATTATGTGTACATTGCGTAGATGATTGGTTATGCAAACCTAGAGTCGATATTTATCTGCTGATGTATTCTTATCTTCTAACCGTCAAAGCGGAGTAATAAGCTTGAGAATAATCTGTGTTTTGACAAAGTGTTAAACACTGGGCTTGTAGTAACATTACCAAAGTAGCCTCGCGCTTGTGGTAATATTCATGTTATTGACCAATCCGTGAAAGGGGATTCTTGCAATGCATAATTTACTTTTAAAGCAAGTTTCTTTCTTGAGATGTGTTAATGCTTGAAAATATGAAAATGTGAAAAAAATTCAACTTTTAAGAGGCTTCGAGTATTTTTCTCGGTCTCCAAGTCCAAAAACCTCTTAGATAACGCTCTTGCTTATTGCACCATGTCTTTACCTATTGCGAGGCTTAAGAAGTGGGAATACTGATGTTGGTAGGTTGAGATTGCGAAGTTGGCATAAACTTTAATCTTGCCACGAATATATAAAACTGAATGCACATGCACACATCACTTCGATTCATAGCGAGTAGTGAATAATGGGTACCTTATGAGCATGAGTGGTATGAGTTGACTCGAGTTTCTTGTGTAAGTATGATTTGACCATGGAAAATGTTGACTTGGGGAATGACTTATTGATTCTTTGTTAGGGACGATCAAAGTCTAAGTGGGGGGTAGTTGATGACGGTCAAATTATACCCGTAAAAGTCATCAACGTTGACCTTAAATCGGGATTAATAACTTGATGACGTAGATCAAGTGAAATTAAAATACTTGACCACCATAAACCAATACTAGCAAGAGGACTAGGTCCATCGTAGTATAGCTATAGCGAATCAAGGTCGATCCCACAGGGAACCAATTGTGGATCATTTATATATAAACAATTAATCATTCATGCAGAGCACATAAAGGCGGTCTACGACCAACAATAGACAAGAAAAAGTAAAGGACACGACCTGACACAACACATAAACAACGTAATTAACCTCCCCAATTATCATGTTATCGTTTGGATCTAGAGATTCTATATAATTAAGCGATACTCGACAACTATTAACCCGATTCATATTTCTTTTATATTGGCTATGGGAGTCATCCCCTAAACTAGATCTAGCTCCGGGTAGGCCATCCAGATCACTATGCTACATCACTTGACTTTGCTTTTTCGGCCTCCATCTCATATGACTCGCACGCTTACAAAACTAGGGATGCCGATATTAACCGTATTCCTCACCTAGGCAACATTCCTTTGTTCAGGCGTACTTCCTAAGTGATCGCATCAGTCTCTGTCCCATTAACAATCACCTGGACGGTCTCATGTTAATCTACGATTTACGTATAACTAGGTGCTAGCAATTCCCGAATATAGAACAGATCTAGATCTAGCTGAAAGTCCCGAAAAATCAATTCATGAGCCGACCTAGAAGCCCTATATTGGTATTTCCTAATAATACGCTAATTAAAACAGACGAGCAACGTAGCCGTAGCCAAACCTACTAAGATAAGAAATTCTAGGTGGACAATCACACCATAAAGACGTGGCTAGATTGACGCGGTGAAAACCTAAATCTTAGCGTTTCTACATACGTAACGGATAAAATAGAGATTCATAAAGCAATTATATAGATCTACTAAAAACACGGTTGTCGATCATACCAAAGTCATCTATAGGTCACCGAACGATGTAGATCTAAGGATACGATATGAGGCAGTGGGGATTCCTTGTCTTCCCATCTATCTTGAGTTTCATCTCTTCTTGCGTCATTCTCAATGGTTGTCTTCCGATGTTCAATCAAGGTGTTTTGGCAGTTTTCAGTGACAGTATCCATCTTCTTTTCAAGTTTGGTTCTTTCTTCTTGACTAGCTTCTAAGGATTTTAGGACTTTTCCGAATAAGCTGTTGTCATCCTTTTGAATTCTGATTATCTCATTGTGATAATACTTAATGAGATCAACTTGAGTGGGAACATCTTGTGAGCTTCCAGCTTGTTGTTCATTGACTTTGTTTGTCTCAATTCCAGTTGATTTAGCTTGCTTTGGTGGTGAGACAACAACTTGCTTTAATTTTTTCCCTATATTCTGCCGATCTTCTTCTTCCTTCAGATTGTTTTCTAACCTCTTCCAAGTTTGATTGATCAAAATTTCTTCCAGGTGATAACTGAACATTCAATTCTTCATCTGAATCTTCTCCAACCATCTTTGCCACTGTTCTCGCTATTTATAGCAAAGACTTGTCTATGGGAGATTTATAACCTTCTTTTTCTTCTTGTCGTGCATCAGACGCATTCTTAGAACTAGAACTTTCACTGGATTCTTCAGAACTACTAGACTCATTATCAGTAGTCTGATCAGTTTCAGTTCTCTTTTCTTTTAAAGAGGCTAGAATCCCTTTCTGCAGATTAGCATCATCCTGAGAATCATCATCATCATTATTCTTTCTGAAATTTCCACCAACTATGGATTCTTCCCAGTAGCTATTTCTTATCAATGCATATCCATGATTTAGAAAATATTCGGTATTTATTATCTCTGATAGACTTGTAATTTTGTATAAATCAAATACCCATTTTTCAGTAGCTTCCATTTCTACTAGCTGATTCCTTTGATTTGCAATGGAACTGAATTTCCAAGCTTGATATTTGTGCAATCGTTCATAATCAGCTGACAATAATTCTACATGATCTCTTGATGATTGAGTGATGATCTTTCCTGATTCTCTTGTGACTTTTTGACTACTTTCTGGAATAACATCTTCAGTTTGCATAGGGTCAGTTCTTGCAACATCTTTAGTTTGCACAACATCAGTTCTTGCAAAGTCTTCAGTTTGCATAAGATCAGTTGTACTGATTCTTTCCTCAGTAGCAATTGGAATTTCTGACGATTCTTTTTCTGAGACTGGGATTGTCGACTCAGTATCCACAACTTTTTCTTTTACAATTTCTTCAGTAGCTTGTTTTTCAGTAGGTTCAAGTTCCACTTCAATAACTAGAACTTCTCTCACTGTTGGTTCAATGAGTTCTTCTTCATTGACTTGCTCATCCAAGTTGATGATTTTTGTTGATCTTGAGTCTGCTTCGGCTCATTTTTCCACAGATTTAGAAGCTAAAAATCCTTTGGCTGATTCTTCAAATTCTAATCTGGAAAAGGATCTCTGGGGGGTAGATCTGGATTTTGAAATTAACGACAGCATTTCCAACGTTATTTTATCGATCAATCTTTCATCATCGTCGAATCTTCGTCAACATGTTCAACTCTCGTGGTCTGCTCTCCCCAGTCTCGAATTTCCTTCGTGATTGAGTTTCAACCGTCTGTTCCTTGTTGACAACTTGAGTTTCCTTTGTCATCACAATTTCTTGTGAGACTGGTTCATGAATGGGTAACGCTTGATTCTCGGTGTTGGAGCAGCCTCGGCAATAATAACTTCATTCTTTACATGCTCAGGCTGATCCTTCAAAGAATCGTTGTTTCAGTTATTGGTGTAACAAGATCAGATTTATTTTTCTCTAAATCTTCCAATTGTTTTCTTCTCTTGCTTAATTCTTCAATCTATTCCAGGACTTCATCTCCAGTTGCAGGTTTCTTCGATTTCCTACTTTTCTTCTTCTTAGGTTCATGTACTGAACCCTCAGCTTTCCTTTTTCTGGCATTTTCTTCCTTAACCACAATCTTCCCATCAGCAACTGATGTTTCTTTTCTCTTTGCGATTCCAAAATGGTCGAGTATCCTTTGGACTACTAACGCAAGAGTTTTCTTGTGATAGAACCGACATTTCTTAACGATGTCTTCTTCTTGGGTATGTCAATTGAGCCACTAATTGATCAAATAGATATCTTTGCCAATTGAATTTTTCTCCAAACCAAATCACATAAAGTAAATCCAACTTTGTTCCAGATAGATTGCTATAGTTTCCTACATTTCCAATTATACAATTTGCCAACATCTTTGAGAGAAAATTGAATTCTGGTTTGAGTAGACTTGTGCTCCCGGTTTGTAAGACTGCAGATTCTGCATCAATTGCTATATCTTTCCATAGTTTTTCCTTTTGTTCTTTGGTCAACTTTATGGCTGATGTTCCTCCGGATTTGTCAAACCCAAAGATTTCTGCAATTAGATCTTCGGTGACCTTGATCTCCTTACCATTGACAGTAGTGGTATAGGTGTTTGTTCTTCTCCTTCTATAGTTGTCTTTCCAAATTCATAGAAGTCTCCAATGCTTTCCAGACATACGCTTTTCAGATCAACGTTGAAGGCAGCCTCCAAACCTTTAATCTGTTTAATTTTTGCTGCAACTGTTTTGACTAAGGTTTGATCTGTATATTTTGCAATATAATGATCAAGAGATGTGATCATTCTAGGTTCAACAAGAGTGAAAGTCATTGTTTTATGGATTCGAATGAAAATTTGAAAATTTGATGTTTGAAAAAGCAAATTCAAAATTCGAGTGTAAAGAATTATAAAAGAAAATTCTGGGTTATTTGTAATTTGTAGGAAGGGTAGTTATGAATTGGGTGGGACTCATAACGTCTTGTCATAAATGTTTTGAGATTTGCGAAAAGGTGGATTAATGGAAAATATGAACGGTTTGGATTGAGAAGGACCACGTCTTTTCTTGACATCTATAGCTAGACTGTAGTGAATAGGGTAGATAAGGTGTATCTACAGCTGCATCCATTCAGTCTTGTCCTTATACTAAATCCAGAAACTCAGTTGTGAACTAAACTCAGTTCTTCGGCCTCCAGTTACCGATATTTTCCTGCAAAACAAATTTAGACATTTTTGGTACCCATCTCTGTTTGGGTCCTAATTGGTTAGTTTTTGATGATACAATTTTATTTTTGACCTTGTACCTCTCTTGACTTTTTGACTGAGTAAAGTCAGTTTTTACATGCTTTTCTTGTTTTGTCCAGACAGTTTTTGATTTGATCAGTTTGTGAAACTGACTTGAAGGTTCATTCCAATCTTCATCAGTGGGAAATAGTCTTCCTTTCCCACTGAGTTTATCATTCCATGAATGATCTTTATTTTCGAATGGATATGACTTCAAGATTTTTCTTACTGATCTCTGATCAGTTTTGCCTTTTTCAGCCTTCTGAGTCTTTCTGTAAAATCTGTTGGCTTGGTGTATTTTTTCAACTGATTATTCAGTTTTATTAGTTTGTGCAAACGGCTGTGCTGAGTAATTGTCAGTTCTAATAATTTTATCAGTTTTCTGAGTTCCTGACCGTTGTGCAGTCACAAATTTTAATGCAACTGAACATGGTCTGAACTTAGAATTATTCTGATTAACTAATCCTAAACCAGATCTGTCTCCAAAAGGTTTTTCCAGGTTTGAATTGGGCACTGGGAATTGGATCAACTGATGATTCTGTGATGTTTATTACTTCTGTCAGTTCATCAGTTGGTCGAATTACCTTGATTTCATTATTAGTCTTGATTAAATTGATCTCAGTATTCAATCTAGAAATTTCAGTTTTCAATGACTTTTTCTCCTTTTTGACATCCTCATATTTCTTTTGAATTACTTCTAATTCCTTTATGAGTATGTCCAAGGGTCTATTGAAATCTTCATTTTTCTGATTGTTCAAGGCAGTGTGAGTGTTGGATGTAGATGTAATTACCTCCTGATGTTTGATAGGTAAACCTTCTGTCGAGGAATCAATTAAAACTTGCTTCCCTTTTTCATTAGAATTTGCCTGTGCTGCTCCTAGCAGTATGATTTCCTCATCACTTTCACTTCCATAACTCATGGGTAGTACATCATCTTTGATCTTTGCAACGGACGGATCTTTAGCAATATTTTCAGTCAATTTGTCTTCTACATAATCAGCTACTCGTAGCCATTCTTTTTCTGCTTCTTCTGAAAGATCACTTATGGATGGGAATCCTCTTGATTCATCTTTAAATGCGTTAAGGTCAATATCTTCATCATAACTGAAATGAGGTTCCGGATTTGTGTGAGAGCTTGTAGTACTGAAACTTTCAAATACTTGATCCTGAATATCATAAACAACATTTTGCAGATAGTCGATCGGGGGTTATTCAATGACTTTTAATTCTAGATGTATCCATTTAATTTCACTAAAGTATCTCTATGACTGATACAGTAAGGGGTCTTCAACAACTGGTTTGTAAGATATCGTTGAATCACTTCCAAATGGAAGAACTGCTCCGATACCAATTGTTGGTCCTTTGAAAGGCTAACACAAGTTTAGAGGGGGGGTGTGAATAAACTTGTCACCAAAAACACTTTTCTAAAGCAGAAAGTTCCCAAGGAACTGAGTTTCTCGAAACTTTAAACTGATGCTCAGTTCAGTTTTGTTCCTGTCCCTTAACTTGTGCGGAGTTCAGCTAACTCAACTGAGTATAAGTCAAGACTGACTTATTCTTCGTCTAGTCAACTGCAGCGGATAAAACTAGCCTTTAGATAACAAACAGTTTGTTGATTAGATAATTAAAGTTGTAATGAAGTAAATGAATGCATGAAATAAATAAACAAGAATTATAGAGGTTCCAGGTGGTGTAATCATGTTCGTCCTCTCTTCCCCTGTGATGCAGAGGAAAATTCCACTAGAACTTCTTTGATATGGCCCGGTTACAAAAAGTTCTAAACTGATAGTCCTTGACTAATCCCTAGCTTCACTATCTAAACACTTGTAGAACAGGTAGGATTGCTGCTCTTCAATTGTTTGAAACATTGGTCCTTGAATGGTAGAACTGCCTCTTCACCAGCTCATCACAAACACAGTCTTCCTGACTGCACTCAACTGTCCTTCACACCTTCTTGGTGTTTCAAAGTCTAAACCTTTGATGAAATCAAAGTTGAGGCCTGAATCAATAACTACGATTCAATTGTGATTTGAGCTTTTCTTCTGGATGTTTAAATTTTGCACGGCTCTGAATTTCTTCAAACGATAGATTCTTGATTATGCTTGAATGTGCTTGAATACTTGAAGAAATTTCTTGATCTTGCAATTTAGTACTTAGCAGGAGTTCTTTCAAATTTGACTTTCCCCCTTAATTAGATCTTTTAATTAAATCTGTTTTTAAGCCCTCCTGATCACACACTCCTTGTTGTTGTAGAAGTGATATATTTATAGGGGTTCGTCGTTCATCCTGCTTGAACCTTGTAACGGCTATATTTTGTGACCGTTCTGATGTGTCAGTATTTCATCCAATAGGATTGCTTCCTTTACAACGTTCGACTTTACTATCAGTTGTTGGATGACTGACATATAAAACTGAGTTTCCTTATTAGTTTTATACTGAGATTATCACTTGTCAGTTTCTTGACTGACTTGGAGCATTAACTGAGATTTTACTCTTCTTTAAATATCAGTACTCCAGTTTTTCATCTGATTATAATTGACTTAATCAGAGTACACCATGACTCATTATCTTCTAAGAATTCATTGTCCTTATGATTCTTAGGTCTTCATACAAGATCCATAAAGTCAGTTCAGGTCACCACAACCTTGCATGAAGTCTAACTTTACAGTCTCATCATAGTCTTCATAACTGAGTTTGAACCCTCAGTTCTTCATTCTTCAATAACTGAGTCTGTGACCCTCAGTTCTTCATCTACCGAGTTTGATCCTCGCTTTCTTGATCTTCTAGATAAGCCAACTGAGTTTGTATCCCTCAGCGAACTTACCTTCTTCAGTTTTCATGTTGGTGTGCTCTGCTTTTCAATTTCTCATTGAATCTCAGTTTCTTGTTTTCCCAGTTCATAGTCTAGATCTATTACAGTCCTTGTCTGATTTAACCTATACAAGTATCAGACTCTATAAAGTCCTATACATTAATCTCTAGACATCTTTTTGCACTATAACAGCTAGTTATGACACTTCATCAATGGGGTTAATAACAATTACTGATTAAGCGATGAATCATCATCAAAACATAAATTTTATTTCCAACAAATGGTCTTTCTTAGTATGATCATTTAGCTTTCGAAAATCGATACACATGTGGTACCCTGTGACTTCTCTTGTTGGAATCCATTCGTGCTTGTCATTCTTCTTTACTGTAAATCCACCCTTCTTCGGTACAACTTGGGTAGGACTCACTCATTCACTGTCTGATATAGGAAGATTATACCCATCTCCAATAGCTTGATAACCTCTTTCTTGACACCTCTTGCATGTTCGAGTTGAGTCGGCGTTGCAGTTGGGTGCATGGCTTGGCATCATCATTTAAAATAATTTTGTGCACACAAATTTCTGGACTTATACATTGAATATCCACCACTGTCCATCAGAACGCTTTCTTATGTTGCCTAAGCATTCTCAACAATTTATTTTCCTGCAAACTGGTTAGTGACGATGAAATAATAACAGGAAGTAGATTGTCATTTTCAAGAAAGGCATATTTAAGATTAGAAGGGAGTGGTTTCAATTCGAGATTCCTCGGTGGCTCCTCCACCAAAGGTTTCAACATGGGGCCATTTAGTTTTAATTCAAAATATCGGTGCCATGGTTGCTTCATAAAAGAACCACCGGCATCCAATTGAAAAATCACTTCTTGCATCTCTCATCATTCTCATCTCTTTCATAAATTGATAAAGCCAAACATTCTTCGAGTTTGTCTTCAAAGGCCTGCAAGTTAGTACGCTCCACACAAATAGAAGACAAATTATCTTTGAAAGAACATGACTCTTGTGAATTGTATGGATGCTTCATTTCCTTGAAGATTTTAAAAGTGACTTTATCATCATAGACTTTCAAAACTACCTCGCCTCTTTGAACATCAATAAGAGTTCTTCCCATGGCTAGGAATGGACGACCAAGAATGAGGGGCGTTGAATACCCTTCTTCCATTTCCATGACCACAAAGTCAACTTGGAAGTAAAACTTATCGACCTTGACTAACACATCTTCGGTGACACCCTTAGGATATTTAATGGACCTATCTACAAGTTGGAGAGTCATCTCCATGTGTTTGAGCTTTCCTATCCCAAGTTTCTTTTAATCCTCGTAAGACGTGAGGTTTATGCTCTCACCGAGATCATAGAGCACCCTCTTAAAAAAAAGCCCCCAATCTCACATGGGATGGTAAAACTCCCGGGGTCCTTAAGTTTAGGTGGAAGCTTGTGCTGCAATACAGTGGAACACTCCTCATTAAGACAAATGTTCTCATACTCTTCTAGACGCTTCTTATTCGAGAGGATATCTTTTAGAAACTTTCTATAAGAAGGCATGTTAATTAGTGCTTCGATGACAGGGATGTTAACATTTAGGTGATGAAACGTGTCAAGGAAACATGCATACTTCTTATCTGTCTTCATCTTTTTGATTTGTTCCTTTGGGGGGTAGGGTAAAGACTCAAGATCAATGATTTTAGGGTTAAAAGTCATACCTCCCTTACCTTTGTCTTTGGATGAAGATGGTGGATCTTCCATGAACATTTGTGCATTCGGTGGGTGTCATGTGTCATCATTATGCAACAATTTCTTTGAAAGATGCTTAGAACCCTTGTTCGGAACTTCAGCGTGAGCCGAGCTACTGCCGGCGTGCGGCATTTCCTCTGCAAAACTCTCTGTTTCCTTCCTTGCATTCTTGGTGTGCACCACAACTGGTCTGGAGCCTGCCGTAACATCTGTATGAATTCCAGAGACTTTTTGCCCATTCTCGGCGTGCGCCGTATCAGGCTCGGCATATGCCGTCTTTCCATTGATGGTTTCCTCTTCAACATGTTTGTTGAATAAGGTCCTTAAGTCACTAGCTCTCGAGTTTTTCAAAAGGCTTGGCACCTTTATCCATTCTTCGTCTTCGCTTTCTGCTTCAACATGTCTTTCACGTCTCAAGAAATCATAAACGATCTCCTCTTCTTCTTCACTCAATTCATTTTCTTCCTCAACATTGTCTTCTTCAAATTTATCATCCAAATCATCTTCAACTTCATTATTTCCAGAAATATCAACTTCATTGCTTCCGCATACTCTTCCACTTCGAGTAATGATTGCGTTCACTTACTTCGGATTTCTCTCGGTATTGGTTGGTAGTCCTCCCAAAGGTGTACTATTCTTCCTTTCCCTTTCGCTACTCAAATGCACTTCAACATTTTTCATAGATGCTTCTATAGTCTTCATCCTCATGTCATGTCCACTCATAGACGTTTTCAAAATCAACATCCCTAGTAACTGTACTTATAGAAGTCATCATGGATTCCATATTTTTAGCTTGAGTAGAAACAACTCCCCTGATATTTTCTATCAATTTTCCCCATTTGTCAACATCTTCCATTGGTGGGGTTGAACCTTGAGTAACGGGAATGCTTTGTGTGGTGTGTTTTGGGTATGAACGATTCGGTGGTTGTTGTCGATATTGAGTTGAGGAATTTCCTTGAAATCCTTGACCTTGACCATTGGTGTTGTATGAGCTCTTGTGTTGTATGGGAAATGGTGGTTGCTCTTGTTTGCTTGTATTTTCAGACCAACGGAAGGTAGGATGATCTCTTTGAATGGTATTGAAGGAGTTTGAGTAAGAATTGTTTAAGTTCCGATATTGTTGCATGAAACTCACTTCTTCATTTGAATAGTCTCCGGATTATTCCATTCCAAAAGAAATGTTATCATCATTTCTCATGCCATCATTCAAATTCTCATTAGATGTATTGCCTGCTGAACCTTTGCTTGCTTGCATACCATCAAAATTCCTATTATGAGTCTCCAATTGTGCTAAAACTTCCGCATTAGAGGTAGACTCTCCCACAAAAGCAACTTTCCTTGTACTAGAACCGGTTTCCCACATTCTATTGTTCTTGGAAATCTTCTCAATAGCATCATATAAAACTTGCACTTTTGTTGGTCCCTTGGAAAGGCTAACACAAGTTTAGAGGGGGGTGAATAAAATTGTCACAAAAAACTTTCCCAAAACTGAAAGTACCCCAGGAACTGAGTTCTTACCAAACTCAAACTAAACTAACAAACTGATGCTCAGTTCAGTTTTGTTCCTATCCTTTAATCTTGTAAAGAGTTAGCTAATTCAGTTAGTCGATGCTCGAAATGAACTAACTTGCAGCGGATAAGATCAAGCCTTTCGTGCAATAGATGTGTCAATAAAGATCTAATTCTCCTATGTATCAGTTCTGTGCTGACTCAGTGTCTAATGTTTGTTGAGTCAAGTAATGACAAGATAATACAATAATTGAAACAATAACATCATAAATATAAATGCGTAAAGTAAATCAACACAAAGTTTGTTTATGGAAGTCCCGGGTGGTGTAATCCCTCACGTCTCCCCTTCTCCTGTGGTGTAGGAGGTATCACTAGAATCTTGAGATAACTGTTTCAAAATCCTAGCCCAATGACAGTCCTTCACGACACCCTAGTTTCACTCTCTACACATAATGAAGAAAGGTGAGATTTCTTCTTTCACTCTGTACACTGATCCTTTGGAGGTGGAATTACTTATTCACCAGCTCACCACTAATACAAACACAGTCCGCAGACTACACCAACAGCTGTGGCAACTGAGTTGCAACCGTATGAGGAAAGGTGGAGTTGCTCTCCTCAAACTATGCACAACCAACCCTTTTTCACAAAGGTTAGGTTTCGAATCAATCAAAAGATTAATTCAGTGAGCTGTCTGATTCCTCTGGATATGGCGTTGTAGCTCCAAGATGCCTTTTTCCCCCTTAATGGGTTACTGAATATTTCTTCATAATCTTCAAGGAAATTCTGTTGGCTTCCCCTTTTCTAGATATGAAATCTGATTTTCTGGATCCGGATCCTTAGATACATGCTTTTTAAAACTTGTCCAAGATCTCTGTTTTTCAAGCACTTTTCTCTGTGTATTTATAGGGGTTATGTAACGGTCAAATAGCTCTTGTAGCCGTTACATTTGTCATTTAGCCAACGTTCATGTGTACGACCTTTTGTCGTCTTGTCGTTTCAAATTCAACAAGGCCTTAACTCAGTTTTCTACTCTTCTTCAAAACTGAGTACCTCGTATACTTGACATCTGAAGTTAATTGACTAAGTCAGGGTACACCATTCAGTTTCTTCTTTTCCTGGTAACTGATAATCTTTGTCCTTAAGATTATTCAGCTTTACATGATCTATAGTTCAGTTTCAGGTTACCATGGACTTGCCTGAATCCTGACTTATAGTCACGACTTAATCGACTTTCTAAATGAGTTTGCCACCTCGGTTCTTGATCTTCAATAAGCGAGTCTCAGTGTCCTCGCTTCTTCTATCTTCTAGATAAGACAACTGAGTCTGTGTCCCTCAGCAAACTTATCTTCTTCATTCTTTCATAACTGAGTATGATCCCTCAGTTCTTTATATGTATACTCAGTTTGCTTGCTGTGACTCAGTTGTTCGCCTAGTTCCTATTTATTACAATTCTTGTCTGAGACAACCTATACAAGGTTCATACTCTAGATAGAACTTATACATCTTTCTCTAGACTATTTCTTGCTTCTTCTTTCATTATGCACTATAACAGTTAGTTACGACTTCATCATAATGGGTTATATGTGAAATTTCTACATATGTGACGAATCATCATCAAAACACAAATATTATTTCCAACAATTTCCCCCTTTTCGATGATGTATCATAACCCTCCCTAAAAGCAATAATAAAAGAATAATGCAAGAAATCATAACAAACTAAAATAGCAAACTAAAAACAGCTGAGTTCATTACAAAACAAACTGAGTTACTGAATTCATTACAATTTTTCTTTTTCCAAAAACAACATCTTTTCACCAAGGAAAATACTTCTTTTTGTTTCTAAAAGCCTTCTTGCCTTCCCTTCTTCTCTTGATTCATTATCTCTGGGCTTGATATCCAGGTATTCATTGATCAACTGATTTGCTTCTTCGTTATCTTGGTTTTTGAGTTTTATCAAAATCTCTTTAATCTCCTCATCCATTATCTTCTCTTCTTCTTTTGATATAAGACCAAGTTCCTTTTCTTTAGGCTTCAGGATATTTTCCCCTTCAGTTTTTGTCTCTTTATCTTCATCTGCCTTTAAAGTTTCGTTCAATCTAGCACAAATTGCAATCTTCTTTCTGATGTTCAACACAGCTTTAACTGAGGCTTCTTCATCTTCCTCAGTTCTTGTTTATTTAAAGATCTCTTCTACAATCAACTCCTCGATCAATTTATCAGCTGCCTCTCCATTTTGTTGAATAGCAAGTAGATCAGCATCTACTTGTCTGTCTTGTTCTTTAATCAACAGTTTAGCATAGATTTCTTCAACTGACTTTGTCTTTGTCAGTTTAGCCTTATCTTCAGCTTTGTCAGCACTTTCTATTTTATCAGCATCACCTTCAGTTTTATCTTCCCCCTTGTTTGAAGATAAGCAAAAGCTTTCTTCAAATAATTTGTGCAAGGTGATGATGTTGGAGTATTTGTTCAGACTTAAGTAATGTGCTGTTGAAATAAATTTATGTAAGTTGTAGAGCTTCTGTTGTAGAGTCTGCATCAGGCTTTCGATGATCACTTTTAATCCTTCCAATTTCTCCTCAGTTTCAGTTAATTGGCGCTGAGACCTTTCAGTTGCATCATGGGGAATGTCCTTCAATATAGATTTGCTTGTAGACGCATTTTGAACTTGTGATGAGGAACTGGCTTCATGATAATGAGAGTCATGACTTAATAGTTCTTTCTCATACTCAGTCACGCAAAATTCAGCATCTTCCAAAACTTCTCTTTGCTCCTAAGTATATCCTTCATGCATCTCAGTTGGAAGTTCACTTTCTTCAGTTTCATCTTTAATTTGAATAGTGTCTTTTATTCCAGTTTTCCTTGCAAGATATTTGTTCCACATCCTCCTTTGTCTCCTTAATGTTCTTTCATCCAGATTTACAGTTTCACTTGAGCTAGAGTTTGAAAATTTTCTCCTGTCTTCCTCATCGATTTTCCTTTTCTTCGCTCCACTGGACACTGATTTCTGTATTACTTCTGTTTCTGTGGATTTTGAGATGGAGAAATAGTCTAGTATACTTTGAACCCGATATGTAAATCCCTTTTTTAACAAGAACTTTTCTCGAATAGCCTTTCTTCCTTGAGCTTTCACTTTTTCATCTGAGATTTGTTTGATCAATTGCTTGAGAACAAACTTGTTCCAATCCATCTTTTCTTCACACCAAATAGCATAGATTAGTTTCAGTTTCTCTGTTGACAGAGTGTAAAGATTCCAAGTGTGACCAAAGACATTTTTGGTCAGAAGAATTGTTAAAAACGCGAATTCTTGTTTTTGTTGATGAATGGATCCAATGAAATTCTTCTTATCTTTGTTGAGTGCTGTGACATTCCAAAGTCTGTCTTTTTCTTCATTTCCAAAAGTAAGAGATGAAGATCCTCCAAATATGTCCAAACCAAAGACTAGGGAAAGAAGAGGTTCATTAACAGTAATGCTTTTATCTTGAACTGCTGTCCTGAAACTCTTTCCATCATCAGCGATTATGGCATTTCTATAGAAGTCTTTGATATCTTCTGGGTACAGAGTATTGACCTTCGTATCAATCAGATTTTCAAGTCCTCGAATCTTTTTGATTTTATCTGCAATCTGAGTTGATAGGAAGGAGTTTGAAATTTTTTGACTGAAGTCGTCCAGACTCATGGTGATTCCTTCATCAATGTTATATTTCTCCATGGATTTCCAATTAGAGAATTCTTGGGGGAACCATGAATATTTGAAGTTGATTCTGCAAGACTTGGTCAAAAATTTAAGAACAGTATACGTTTTTACGTCTTTCAATATTCTCAACCGCTTAAGTGAGAGTCGTGTCACAATCAATGAGATTTGTAGGGATGCACATCTACTTCTTCTCCTTGATTGACACGTGGCTTCTGGTGATTTGTTTGTCAGCCCAAGCATCAGATGGTAGCTGGAAAGTTTTCAATCTTTGACCATTTTTCCCTTCATCAGCTTTTGTGTGGAAGTCAATTTTTCTATGGATTTTGCAATAAAAACTGACCTCACCTGCAAAACAGTTTTAAGTTTTCTTCGGTACCCATATCTTCTTGGGTCCGGCTGGATTAGTTCCTGAAGTATAACTTTCAGCTTCTATGATGAGAGAATTAAACCTTCTCATCTCCTTTCTAGATAGACCATTACGCTCAACCTTAGTTGATTTCACAAGAATTCTTTTAGATTTATCATCTTTATTTTCTATGTGTAATCCACTAGGTCTTCCAGTATCTTGATGTCTAGAGTTTATACTCTTTGAAATCTCAAGACTGGGTAAGGGTGAGGAATTATCATTGCTTTGGTCAAATTTACTAGATATTACCTTTTCAGCTAGATTTGACATTTCAGTTTCAAAAAACTCATTCCAATCTTTTGATTTTCCAAGTTCTATATCTTTTAGTTTCAACTCAAGTGTGAGTTTTTCCACCAACTTGACAAGCTCAGAGTTTCTTTGACTGAGTTCAGCGGATGATAACTGAGTTGAAGAATGTACCTTTCTTTGATTGTTTATTACAACTTCACGGTTTGAATGTACATTGTTTTGTTGCTCTAATGCATCTTTTATATCATCAGTTACTTGCAACTGTTAGGTGTAGTGCCCGAAAGACAATTTGTGTAATTGTTTTTAATAATGGATGACAGAATTTATCTCACCTTAGTTACTTGGTTTGTGCTTGTAAAGTAATACATTCTTGCAAACCCTAAGTATATATGTATGTAACCACTTAACTTTCGGTGTATGGATTACACGTGAGGATTGAGTTAGTGGAGATATGCTTAAATCATTAGTCCATGGTGAACTTAATCGAGTTTAGGGTCTCTTGATTAAAACACCAATAATGCGCCTGAACACCATAGGGTGTGATAGTCTTATCCGGACTGTCGGTAAAGGGGTACTTACGTGGGGCATTTATATATGATGGCATTCATATAGATTTGGACCGATTTAATCTGAATTTCTCGATATAATTCCGTAATCGAGGAATCTTATTAAATCATTAGATGATCATAAATGGATCAACCTTAATCTGAGGTGATCACGAGTCTTTGCTTGTCTCGGGTAGTGTTTGATGTGTTAGTTACGGTTCACTTAAATATGTGTTCCAAGCCACTTCTCATTGGCACTATCTCCTTATGAGTGAGTAGTTATGATTTTCACAGACATGGAATCCATTCCTTCCTATGGGAAGTAGAGAGACAGTCCCCTTATTTGTTAGCCCTAAGAAAGTGATCGATCCCTGGAGTTCGCATTTGACTAATTAGCTACTAGTCAGATATGCATACTAATTGATCATCAGGGGGCTAATGGTAAATAAGGATAAGATATTCTGAGTCGGGTTCAAGGAGACTTCCCACTCAGAATGGACAGTCTATGGAGGGTTAATCCGTATGTAGTGATTATATCAATGGACACTTATCTACTCTATGGGTTGAGTGTAAGTATATATCTATAATTGGTAGAGTTCGGTTTAGGTTTATGGTGGCCTAATCCCGAATTAATAATTTAATATATATATTATGTTCGATGAATAATATATTTAATTATTGGAAATTTCTTTGGTTATAGGTCAATGGTCCCCAAATGTGCTTTCTATTATTCGGGCTAATATTCTTGTTTATTTGGGCCTCAGAAATAATTAATTGGTTGGGCCAATTAATTGATATACATGAATATTATTTAGTTGGGTTATATAATATAATACACAGAAAATACATTTTCTGTGGGCCTGGTGGGCTTAGTGTGGCGCCAATATGTCTTGGATTTTCCAAGAAATTAGTTTTCTTGGATAATGACATATTGTGTAATTAGTTATTTATTTGTTAAATAATTAATTGGATAAATAAAAGAAATAATTTTTTTATTATTTATCTCTTAACTATAAGGATAATTATATTTTCTTATTATAAGATTGTAATTATCTCTTATTTTTATTGGATAATAATAATTAGAAATATCTCTTTTATTTTGTTAAACCGATTGGGTATAGGTTTTCTCTCTTGGATTTTGCCTATAAAAAGAGACTTCTCCCCGAGCCCTAGGTGATGTGAAAGCCACGAAATTCATAGAGAAAAAAGGCTAAGGAGTTCGATCCTTAGCTCCACCCGGTTGGAAAAAAACTTGGAGTTTTTCTTAGAAGCATACCAAGGAGGTTCTCATATAAGAAGGGTGTCCACCAACCACCGTTTGGAGAACACATTGGAAGATCAAGGCTTCTCATCCTAAGATCAAAGCTTCTCTTCCTACTATTGGTATGATTTTCTTAAACCCCTTGTAGTAGTTTAAGTCCTTTAATTATGTATTGTGATGTATAAGTCGTGATCCATCCGCTGCGCTAGATCTAACTCGTTTAGATCTAAGATCATGCATCCTTCAGCAACAACTTATTTTCTACTTCTTTTGAGAAATTACTTAGTGATGGAACTTCTCTGGATTTGTCATCATATACATTGAGATTGCTATCCACATCATCACTGAGTTGAGGTTCTGGATTTGTATGTGAATTTGTAGCACTAAACCTCTCAAAAACTTGATCCTGAAAATCAAATACATTTTGCAAACAGTTAGTCAGGGGGTGAGTAAGCCAACTTCTAATTCTAGATGTATCCATTAAAATCCAACTAAGTGCTTTTACAACTGATACAGTGAGGGGTTTTCAACAACTGGTTTGTCTTTGGATCACTTCCAAAAGGAAGAACCGCTCTGATACCAATTGTTGGTCCCTTGGAAAGGCTAACACAAGTTTAGAGGGGGGTGAATAAACTTGTCACCAAAAACTTTCCCAAAACTGAAAGTACCCCAAGAACTGAGTTCTTACCAAACTTTAACTGAACTAACAAACTGATGCTCAGTTCAGTTTTGTTCATATCCTTTAATCTTGTAAGGAGTTAGCTAATTCAGTTTAGATGATGCTCGAACTGAACTAACTTGCAGCGGATAAGATCAAGCCTTTCGTGCAATAAATGTGTCAATAAAGATCTAATTCTCCTATGTATCAGTTCTGTGCTGACTCAGTGTCTAATGTTTGCTGAGTCAAGTAATGACAAGATAATATAAATGCGTAAAGTAAATCAACACAAAGTTTGTTTATGGAAGTTCCGGGTGGTGTAATCCCGTACGTCTCCCCTTCTCCTGTGGTGTAGGAGGTATCACTAGAATCTTGAGATAACTGTTACAAAATCCTAGCCCAATGACAGTCATTCACGACACCCTAGTTTCACTGTATACACATAATGAAGAAATGTGAGATTGCTTCCTTCACTATGTACACTGATCCTTTGGAGGTGGAATTACTCCTTCACCAGCTCACCACTAATACAAAAACAGTCCGCAGACTGCACCAACAGTTGTGGCAACTGAGTTGCAACCGTATGAGGAAAGGTGGAGTTGCTCTCCTCAAACTATGCACAGCCAACCCTTTTTCACAAAGGTTAGGTTTAGAATCAATCAAAAGATTAATTCAGTGAGCTGTCTGATTCCTCTGGATATGGCGTTGTAGCTCCAAGATGCCTTTTTCCCCCTTAATGGGTTACTGAATATTTCTTCATAATCTTCAAGGAAATTCTGTTGGCTTCCCCTTTTCTAGATATGAAATCTGATTTTCTGGATCTGGATCTTTAGATATATGTTTTTTAAAACTTGTCCAAGATCTCTGTTTTTCAAGCACTTTCCTCTGTGTATTTATATGGGTGATGTAACGGTCAAATAGCTTTTGTAGCTGTTACATTTGTCATTTAGTCAACGTTCATGTATACGACCTTTTGTCGTCTTGTCGTTTCAAATTCAACAAGGCCTTAACTCAGTTTTCTACTCTTCTTCAAAACTGAGTACCTCGTATACTTGACATCTGACTTTAATTGACTAAGTCAGGGTACACCATTCAGTTTCTTCTTTTCTTGGTAACTGATAATCTTTGTCCTTAAGATTATTCAGCTTTAAATGATCTATAGTTTAGTTTCAAGTTACCACAGACTTGCATGAATCCTGACTTATAGTCACGACTTAATCAGCTTCTAACTGAGTTTGCCACCTCAGTTCTTCAGTCTTCTATAACTGAGTCTGTGTCCCTCAGTTCTTCTATCTTCTAGATAAGCCAACTGAGTCTGTGTCCCTCAGCGAACTTATCTTCTTCTTTTATTTCATAACTGAGTCTGATCCCTCAGTTCTTTATATGTATACTCAGTTTGCTTGCTGTGACTCAGCTGTTCGCCTAGTTCCTATCTATTACAATGCTTGTCTGAGACAACCTATACAAGGTTCAGACTCTAGATAGAACTTATACATCTTTCTCTAGGCTATTTCTTGCTTCTTCTTTCATTATGCACTATAATAGTTAGTTATGACTTCATCATCATGGGTTATATGTGAACTTTCTACATATGTGACGAATCATCATCAAAACACAAATATTATTTCCAACAGCTTTACTCATCATTAAAGAGCCACCACATGCATGATCAACATCCACTCGTGAATCCTTTCTGAACTTTCGACAAAAGAGTTGAATTTGCATATCAAGAGAATAACCATGATCAGGACAAGCTCTCAACAAATTCTTGAATCTCTCCCATGCACTTACGAGTGTTTATTCAGATCCTTGTCTGAAATTGGCAATCTCAACCTTCAATTCCAAATTCCTTCCCGGAGTAAAGTGTTGCTTTAAGAACTCATTCTGGATATCTTCCCAACTTGTCAATGAATGATGAGGGAGTGACATAAGCCAATCTATAGCCTTTCCTTTTAATGAAAAAGGAAACATCGACATCCTTGCCAACTCTCGATGAATGCCTTGACTCTTGGCCGTGTTACATAATTCTTCAAATAGATATAGGTGATGATGCGGGTCTTCATCAGCTTAACCAAGAAATTGGGCTCTTGTGTCAATCAATCCAAAAAGATGGGATTTCACATCAAAATTGTATGCTCCATCATTGGGTAAGCGAATTGGATTGTCGGTTTCATTTCTTCTCCGGATTGGTCATAAATGGGCCTTGGTTATGGAGGGTTATTGTTGTTGTTATTTCGGTTGTTTTGGTTGTGGTTTGGGTTGTTCCGGTTATTGGGATTTTGGTTATTGCAGTTTGGTGGTGGATTTGCATTGTCGGGATTTTGTGCATGACCTTGGGCATGGTTTAGCCCTTGTTCAACTTGTGTATCTACAAAGGTTTCTTCCATTTCTACTCCTCGACTAGACGATCCTTGGGAAGATTCTTCTCCAAGTTCGAAACTACGACGAACTTGACTATTCTTACTTTCCACGTTCCTTTTCTCTAATAAACGAGTTCATATCCGGAAAGAGGGGAGTAAGAGGAGTCTTGCCGCTTCGAGTTCGGTGCATTCACTACAAGATAGAAAAAACAAGAAAACAATCAATAACACTTTGCAATTTACCAAGACGTAAGCACCAAAGAAACAAGATAGAAAAATATTAGAAAAGACTGACTTGTTCTCAAAAAACTTGAGCTAATACAAGTAGTAACTGTTACACATTCCCCGGCAACGGCACCAAAAACTTGATGCGACTTTTCTAGATGTCCAACATTACCGGCAATGTACCGGGTCAATTATAGTCGAGTAAGTGGTCAAGGTCGTATCCCACGAGGAATGTGAGGTTAAACACCAATTAGCTATTATTATCTTGATCTAAGTTGCAAATAAACAAGAAAGTAAATGTTCTAACTCTAATAGTGTATTGGTAATTAAATGGTAAAAGACCTAACCAAGGCACTTTCATTGATCAAGCAACCTCTTCTAGTATCTTAGGAATGGTTGCCTACCAACCTTCCAATGATGTTCGAATATGTGAAACGGTGCATTCTTAAGCTAGCAATTCCCCCTCATACGAGTGTACGGAATTACTCTATGCCTCTTCTTTGGTCTAAGAACCCTATACCTAATGATTCAACATGATAGAAACTTGAATGTAATGAACTAGTCAACTCCCCGGATAAGAAATTGAACTCCACTGAAGGTCAACTTTACCTTCTGGTTCTCCTACCTCTTTCCCACACCTAAAATTTTCTTTCGATATCCACTAAGTGTGTGTGTGTGTGTGTGTGTGTGTGTGTGTGTGCAAGCATTGGTTAATTACTCCAACACAAACAAAACATACAATGCAAGTAGGAAAAGATTCAACACAAATGAAACTATGAAATATGAACAATCACTCCCAATCAACTAGAAGAGATTAACCATCACAACAACATTTCCTTGGCTAGTATGGAACTAGCCACTCATAGATATGAACACCAACATGTCAAGGTTAGTATGCATAGCAATGAGAACAATTAAAATAAAGTAAAAGCTAAGAATTTACCATTCACAAGATATGAACTTGAAAAGGGAAACTTTCATTCAACTTCAAAAAGCTTCAATGGAGTTTGATAAATAAAAGTGATAATCTTGCTCTGGCCAAAGAGATCTAAGAGATAAACTAAGAATTCTTAAGGGTTACAATTGCATTTAAGAGCAACATATAAGTAATTTTGGCTAGGAGAGCCTTGAGGGTTGGGGTGCCTTCAAGATGAGTGAGAGAGTGGTAGATGATAGATATCCAAAAGAGAGTAAATGAAGGCTTTTAATTGCTGAGTCTACATATTCGGCATGCGCCAGTTTACTCTCGGCGTGGACCGAATCTCTTTTGTGTGTAACCGGCGTGCACCGGTACTGACATGGTAGTTGGGCCTGACATCATGCATTAAATGCTCTAGCAGAAGTAATTCAAAATTCTCGGCGCACGTCATGAAGATCTCGGCGTACACCATTTATACAGAGAACCTTTTGTTTTCATCAGGGTAGCACTCGGCATGCGCCACAACTCCCGGCGTGGGCCATTAATACAGCAAAAACAATGACTTTGCTTGAAACGCCTTAGATTACTTCTCAATCACTTTTTAAGCTTTAATATCTCCCAAAGATTCAAGCTCCAAACCTCGGTATCTGTGCTACAAAGCAAAAACCCAAAGATACCACGCTTAAATCCGATAACAAAATTTGGCTAATAAGTCCTAATGTGTGCCAAAATGATTAGTTTTTCTAATATTTACTATATACAAAAGGTGATCCAAATCATCACAATATTTGCTCATTTTGATACGAAAACATCACTAAATGCTCAAGAAATGGGAGTAAAACATAATAAAATGCATCATTTGGTTGACTTACATCAATACCCCCAGCTATAAATAGACCAGGACACTAACTTGGATTGCAACAACTCATAATAACCCTCTTGAGCATTCCTACATTCCTAAAACACTTTAAATTTTTCCTTTTTTTGGTTCCTATTTGAGTAAGCACATAAGTTAAGGGTGTGGCTTGGTGATCAGCTAGTTGGCCAAGTCTAATTCTAAAGTTTACTATTTAGAAGTGCCTCTGATCAATAGCTTATACAGAATCTCTGAATTGAGGTTTCCGTGTTCCTTGTGCTAGGTAACACTTTAACCCATTTCCTGTTAATTTTTTGTGTTTATGTGGATTGTTGATTACCTAGATATAATTTACAGTAGTCTATGCTTGATACTTCTTTTTGCCTATTTTCTTAGTCTATTCTGCCTGTTTGAAAACCTGATTTTGGACAGTTGATCATCCCTAGTCAGAATAGTGGTAAAAGGTTGTTTGGCCTGAGGTACCGAGGCAACCTACCTAGTAAGGCTTGTGGACTATATTCCGACTTTGTGTGAAGGATCAATGTCCTTAAGTCTAGACTTCAGGCCGAGCCGTCTGTTGTGATTCTGGTCTGTGTGCCTCTTTGTTTGTGAACTATTTACCGTCTGTGAAGTCTGCTTGTTAAGCCTTTGCAAATTCCCAGTTACAGGACACAACAGTTTGAAGTGCTGGTGGTGTCTGCCTTGTGGATAAGGTTGTAGGCTTGCAATTTTCAATAAGAGGTTGAGCAAGGTGATTCCCAAAACATGCCTGGTTCTTCGAGTCCTAAATCCTCTATTTCCCTTGTTATGTGGTTGATTTGTAGTACACTGTTACTGTTAATCAAACTCAGCAACACTTCCTTGTGTCTGCTATTATTGAGTCTGCAAGTCTTTTGCCTTGCCTGCTGAATCCGGGTCATATCTGCTGAGACCTGCCCTGATCTTGCCGACTATTTTATCTTCATTGTTGAAGCTTCTCATGTTGTTGTATCAATCTATAATAGGCTTAGGCAGTAGTTTCAGTAAATTGAACCTGTATTTAGCCACTGATAATTCCAAGCTTGATAATCTTGTTTTTGAAACTTGATTATCCTTCTTGGAATTTGGCTTATAGTTCAGTCTTATTCTATAAAACATGTTTAGATCTGTTTTATATCATATTATTGTCTGATGTGTTCCTTGTAATTTGCTGAATACCACAAATCTGATCTGTTGTACTTAGTTGATATCTTGCAGATCTTGTACTAATAGTAATTGACTGTATTAATCTGTAATACATGAACTGCTGAAGCTTTGGTTGACTCTGTAATATGAACAGATGGATTCATTCATTTAGAGTTTAGTATACCTGTTTATATGTACTAGTTTTGTTTAACTTCAGCAATTTGTTCATACTTATTTATCATCTGAACAGAACCATGCATGCTAAACAACTCACCTAAATCCAAGTTGTAATCTGTGATGTTCTGTTAATCAATCAAACAGAGTTTTTAACTTGACTAGGTATGACGTTAATCACCTAAAGTTGTTTCAAACATACTTCCATGTGATTCAACTTGATAAACTGTTTTGTTGAATACTCTGATTTTGCCTAAGTGTTTTAAAAGTGCTGTAAAGTTATTAAAAGGTATAAATTACCGCACACTATATTCAAACCCCCCTCCTTCTAAAGTGTTATTGTGCATCAATCCAACAATTAGTATTAGAGCGGGTCACCTAGTGATCAAGTTTTTCAAACTAGTTAGTTTGATTGACTTCATATCATTTCGTTGATTTACACTTGGTCTATTAAGTTGTATTGCAGATTGTCATCTTGATCAAGAAGTACTTCGTTCAGCCGTATCATCTTCAAAAGGGTTTGGATTTAAATTCAAATTCGTCTTTGTTACAATCCCCTCTTCATAATCACTTTATTAATTTGAGGTTGTAAACTTTAATAACCGGTTTACGATATCACACACCACATCGTTATTCCCTTATCCATTAGTTTATTAGTTTTAGGGATTCTAGAACCATCATATATCATAATTGTGCATTGTATCACTACATTGTTACTTTCAGCATTTAATTGCATGGTAATCGCATTCATTTAGGATAGCTCATATTTTCAAAGTTTCTATTTGCATACTTCCATGGCATCTACCGTGACCCCTCTGTTCGGAAATCAACTAGTTTTACGTAGTGGAATTTAATATTTGATTTCCGATCCCAAGATCGACTTCGTTTAATATAATAAACACGTTAAGTTAGTAGACGGTGATTACCTCGCTTGATTTATAAAATCGACGATTTGACCATCTAGGGAAAGTAGTAGTGCGCGCAACCATCCACGTGTCCGGCTTCTATCAATATACACATGAGCACCTCGCCGGAATCCTCCGTGGATAGCTACTAGAAAAATCCGGTTGCTAGACCGGCCATTTCTCTCTCTCTCTAAAACTCTCTGGAAGAAGCTCTCTTTTTCACAAAAATTATGAACTTTTGGAATTGTGATGTACAAAAGAGCTAGCCAACCCCTCTCTTATATAGAGGGTGGTGCGCCCCATGTAGTCTCCCATTCTCAATGGGAAAAGTTTCTAAGTAGAGTAAGCAGAATGAAAACCTTTTACTACTAAAATAAGGAAAATAAATATTCTAGATTTATCTCATTTAATTTAATAAATCTAAGATATTGTCAATGTCTAATATTGACTATCTTTATCATATTACCATAAATCAATTTATTCAAATCTATTAATTTCCAATATTAATACATGATAATACTATTAATTAAATTGTACAATCCAAGTGTATCATACACACTTAAGACCTGCACCACATATACCAACAAATTGGCATCCGGAATATTCTTTAATTAATCAACATTATTAATATCTTGTATTTAATTTATGTTAGGTGTCGTGCCCGAAAGACAATTTGTGTAATTGTTTTTGGTGACAGAATTTATCTCACCTTATTACTTGCTTTGTGCTTGTAAGTAATACACTGCTACAAACCCTAAGTATATCAGTATGTAACCGCTAAACTTAGTGTATGGCATGCACGTGAGGATTGAGTTAGTGGTGATATACTTAAACTGTAAGTCCGTGGTGAAGTTAATCAGAGTTTAGGGTCTCTTGATTAAAACACCAATAATGCGCCCAGAACACCTTAGGGTGTGATAGTCTTATCTGGACAGTCGGTAGAGGGTACCTACGTGGGGCATTTATATATGATGGCATTCATATAGGACTGGACCGATTTAATCTGAATTTCTCGATATAATTCCGTAATCGAGGAATCTTATTAAATCATTAGATGATCATATATGGATCAACCTTAATCCCGAGGTGATCACAGTGGTGTCGCTTGTCTCGGGTAGTGTTTGATGTGTTAGTTACGGTTCACTTAAATATGTGTTCCAAGCCACTTCTCATTGGCACTATCTCCTGATGAGTGAGTAGTTCTGATTTTCACAGACATGGAATCCATTCATTCCTACGGGAAGTAGAGAGACAGTCCCATTGTTTGTTAACCCTAAGAAAGTGATCGATCGGCTGAGTTCATATTAGACTAATTGATCACTAGTCAGATATGTGAACTAATTGATCATCAAGGGGTTAATGGTAAATAAGGATACAATATTCTGAGTCGGGTTCACGGGGACTTCCTACTCAGAATGGATAGTCTATGGAGGGTTAATCCGTATGTAGTGATTATATCAATGGACGCTTATTCACTCTATGGGTTGAGTATAAGTATACATCTATAATCGGTAGAGTTTAGTTTCAGGTTTATGGTGGCGTAATCCCGGAATTAATAATTAATGTACTTATTATGTTCGATGAATAATTAATTGTTGGAGCTACTGGTTATAGGTCCATGGTCCCCAATGTGGCTTCTATAATTCAGGCTGATATTCTTGTTATTTGGGCATCAGTGATAAATAATTGCCTGGGTTAATTAATTGATATGCATGGATATTATTTAGTTGGGTTAAATAATATAATACACATAAAAGACATTTTATGTGGGCTTAGAAACCCTAGTAGGTGGCGCCAATTAGGTCTTCATTTAGCACAAGAATTAATTTTCTTGTGTTATGGAAAATAAAAGATATTCTTGTTATATGATTGGTTGGATGACTTGTTATTTGATTTCCTATTGGTCAATACATGTCACAATTAGTCATTAAGGTAAATATCCTTTTATTTTGTTTAATTAATTATTTAATTAATTAATACTTGGAGACCAATGATTTACTCTACTATAAAATGAGAGTTATTCCAAGTGTAATTGGGGATTGAAAAATTCGACCTACACCATAAAAAGAGAGAAGAAATTAGTTTTTCTTGTCTATGGTTTTAGAAGAAGAAAAACTCTAAGTTTTTCTTAGTGTTGCATATCAATGAGGTTCGTTTATCAAGAAGGGTTTCCACCAACCACCGTTTGGAGAACATATTGGAAGATCAAGGCTTATCTTCCCACTATTGGTAATATAATCTTAACCCTCTTGTAGTAGTTACATCCTTTATTTATGTATTGTGATATATAAATCGTGATCCATCCGCTGCGCATAGATCTAATTCGTTTAGATCTAAGATCCTACATCCTTCATGTGGTATCGGAGCGAGGTTCCACAATTTATATAGTCATAATCATAATTAAATGATTTAAAGAAGTGGAATTGCATGTAGATAAATTTTGTTTATTGTTTTATGCATTGATAATGATTATTTGTTGTGGTTGAAGAGATGGATTGGTGGTTGACACTGTTTACCCGTTAGATCTATTGTAACTCATATAAACGATGAAAATTCGTTCATATGAGTATAGGAAATTATGTAATTTATTTGTTATTGCAATTTTAATTTCAAGAAAAAAGATCTGTTTAGTAGCGTTTTAGTTTCTCCGTTTTTATTGTTGATCGAGCCGTTGAAAAGACGATCCCTCCGGTCAAAATCAAGATTGGAAGATGGAAAACAAGTGCACTCAATTTGGCTTTGATCGGAGTCCGTCTCCATATCCGGTCGTTGCTGCAAAGAGGCTGCTGTAACAGAAAAATGCAGGATTCACAGAAACCCTACCTGTGACTTCCTCAAATTTCTGGAAGAGTTTAGGCCGTTGAAACTCAAATCCGACCGGTCAGATTAATAAACATGGGGTCATTGACGTGGCATAAAAATTTCAGGTCGATCGGATTTCATTTCGATTCCCGATCAGCCTCGGGAAGTCACTGATGTGCTGCTGTAAGAGACAGATTCAGCAGCAAGTTAGGCGGCTCACTGGAGAAAATTGACAAGTCAAAACTCCGATCCAACCGTCCATATTGAAATCCAAGGAGTGAAGAACAGATCTGGAAAGTTTCGTCGCGATCCGAGTTCGTTTGGTTTTCCGATCATCAAAAAATTTGAACAGCTGCAGACTATGTTAGAAAGTAGTAAACCCTAGTTAGGGTTTGGTTATTTATTTTTTAATAGATTAGATAAGGGGGTGACAACGGTCCATCTCGGTGTTTATTTTACGCACTAGTATACATGTTTAGATTGTATGTGTAGAACCGGAAAATTGCCATGACATGCATCATATCATGAATTCCACTCCATATGCATACATGTAGAAATTAATTCGAGGATTTAGTTAGGCATGTATAAAACACGCAATTATTTTTAATTAATTGTTTGATATTAATTAGAAACTAATTAGGATAAAATCCGAGGATCACGGGTTTTTTCAATCGTCGAGGTTGGGTGATGGATTCTCGGTGAATCCCACTCTGCGAAAGCATAGGGAGTAAAATCCCGAAACCTCATGGTTAAGGTGTTGGATTCTCGGTGAATTCCACCTTACCTAGATGAGATTACGTTTTTTGTTCCGTAGTATCTACGTGAAAGTTTGATGTTTAAGGATTGGATAATCATGGGCAAACATGGTTCGAAAGTGGTTTAACCACGGTTGGGTGGTCAACAGTAGTTACGGCTCGATCGACTTCACCCTCCGCGTGTGGCGTTTGCACGGGGGTCCGGCAAGGCTGAGCCATCCGAAGAGCCACTACGGCTCAAAGGAGCTCCCCTAGTCTTGACCCGTCCGACGGCCACATATGTTCCAATGAATAGGTTGGGTGGGCTAGCCCACATAACCGACACCATCCGGGCCTATGATTTATTGTTCCTTAATGTAACATCAAGTCCAAAAACATGATCAGTAAACCCACCACTTTTTTCAAAATAATGAGTGGGAGCGGGAGAGGCGACAGCCGACCCCACGGCCTCTACTGTTGACACAAGCAACGTGAGAGAATGGTGACGCCTCGTGCCGGCTTTGATTTCGGCCCCCTAAGGAAGTCCTTCGCCGCTATCAAAATTCAAGGCTTGGTCTCCGAAAGGATAGGATTTTGGGTACTAGCCGGGTCACTGACCGACCTTAGGGCAGCATACTCGGGGTCTAGGATTTTGGGTACTAGCCGGGTCACACTCATAAAGGGTATTTTAGTAATACGTTGGCTGAAAAAGGAAAGGTGATTGACGATCACAAATGAGATGTTCGATTCTCAATCTGATCTTCAATATTAATCAAAATCTCTTTGACCGACCCTAAGGCGGCACTGAGGTATTAGATTAAATCCTTGGAACGGCAGGATAGACTATAAGTACATAGTTTATAGTTCCTAAAATTTATTAGTAGTGTATGATTTGGATTTATTCTGTCAATTTTATTTACAAGTGTTATACATATCTCTACAGGTGCTAGGCGCTAATGTAAAATTGACTAGTAATGACTTCGTTAAAAAGTGGTAAGTAACTAGAACGTTGTACTTATTAATCGTTCATTAATTTTTCGGAAGAGATATTTTGAGCGTTTCGAACTTATGTGACATAAATAAGGATGTCACTTTTTGTCAATCGTGTTGAGCGAGAGAGGCATTTGTAGTCTGTTAGAAAGATGATTGGGACGATAAAATTCTTCTAGTGAATTTTAATTGTGTAGTGTCTACACAAGAAATTTTCTAATAAAAAAATTGGAGAATCATAAATTAAAGTGTCGCTAGTTAAGACGGTATTTGGAACCGATAAACTAGTGGGAGCTTTTGTCTTATGTTTTTTTAATTTATTAGAAAATTAGTCCCACTGGGTAACGCTTTCATTAGACATCCCACAGTTCACGTGTAGTGTCTACTCAAACGAACTGCTAGTTCAAGACTATTTCCTTTTAAGGAAAGTTAAGAATGGGAAAGAATGTCTATAAGTGTTAATCATCTTAATCAAAGTTTTGAGGCTAAATCGAAACATTAAATAAAGAAAGTATAGGATAAGGAAAGTGATTTGAATCACTAACCAATGAATCCTTAGCGACTTTCTTAACCGAGTAACTTGACTCGGTAGCTTAGTTCTTTGGAAGAACAAGGAAGCGTGCATTAACGTTTAATAGAGTAACAACGGGCGATAATTTCACTAGAATAGTGGGAGTGATATAAGGAAATGAATTTGGATTCTATCCTTGAATATCACGAAAAATTTATTTTATGTTTACTGATTCGTTGAAACAAATGGATTCACTTTCAACTCAATATATTGTTGCCTCATAGAAAGTGAATATGACATTTGTAGTACGAATCCGAGACTCGGACTTTTGTTTGATAAAGTCAGAACCACTAAGAAATGTTGAAAGGTATATGTAACACGTCTTAAACTATTATAGGCAAACGGTTTCCGTATTAAGATAAACGATTCTTCAAAATCTATTAATTAGTGCATATATCCTAGAGATAAGACCTAACGATGGCTAAAGGGTGATTCCTATCTCCCGAGTCTCGAACACTGCCTCAAAGGAACAATGACTAAGCTTCCTTTCTATTAGAAAAGGGTAATAGATCCAAGAACTAACGTAGCTTGTTCGTGATTGACCTTCGGGGTCTAGTGAAAGATACAAGCTAATAGGAGCTTTTGAGTGGTGATATTTTGTCTGATAACTACTCGAAACACGATTTAGTTTATCGAAAGAATACAAGGAGGAGTCTCTGATTTTAGCAGAGAATAGAGTATTCCATGCTCGTCGAAATAGGCTATCGCATAGTCTTGGGACCGATGCTCGGCCCGCCTCCTGAGGAATGTTTCTCACCGAGGAAGAAACCATAAACTTGCCTATATAGTTATTGATGTACTACAATACAATCACTTTGAACTCGATTAAGATAATTGGTTGCAAAATAACGGTTAACATTATAATGTAAACCGAGAAGTCTACCTAGAAAATGCTAGTGAATTTATGGATAAGGAGTGAATTCGGTTCACACAACTTCCGTAAATGTAGGCATTTAGCATTTAATGCTTGAAGGTAGGACGGAGATTTTGCGCATACGTTCGTGATTGTAAATCGTCGTGAAATATCTTAATGTGACGAGTGAAGGTTGATTATAAGATTCTTGAGATCGAGAAAGTGGCGGTTGAACTGTCCACAAGGCTTCGATAGAATCTATAAGTAACTGACCTTAAACCTTGAGTCTGGTTACCCAAAGGTAATTCTTATCGATTTAATCGGACCATGTCCAACATCGCTTGTTGGTGATTACAATCGATAAATACTATTAGATCGAATGTCAATCCACCCAAGACGTAGTGGGAGTATGGTTTAACCGTTGACACATTGTGATTTTGTGGACTTTGATCTGTTTGGGGTGATTGATAACCTATGGCTCTTGGTGGGCTGTATAGGATTCTTATCATAGAGTTTGGTTTGAAAGCCTTAACCCTATGAATGGAGTTTTGGTACTCAGCTCGTTAAATTCACCTCTTGTAGAGCCACCCGAGTGTCTCAGGCCCAGTGGGAGCAATTGGATCTACACGTAAAAGAGTCGAATGAATAGGAAAGTTTAAATTTTCAGCGCAAAGCCTAGTGGTATAGGAGTGATTCCCTGACAAGTAGAGAGTTAACCAGACCTTGAACTCTCTCACCACTCAGTCTTGTTAGATTTCGTTAGAAAGCAGAAAATAGGGTGATTCCTGAGACTTTCTTGCCAAAAACGGAGTCTTGATTCATTCGAACGAAGGGTCTTGGTTAGAACAAATGGCAGGATGACTGCCGCGGCTTATATCCTTTGTGGATTTAAGAGAACCTCTCGGTCATTTAAAGTCACATGATTTAAAATATGTGGACTTGACCAGGATATTGATAAGTCTTTCGTAGACTGGATATCAATATTGGTGAATTAGTAGTATTAGTGTTCATGAATGATAACACTGAAACGGTTGGAAACAACATGGGTGTGCTATCTGAAGTCGGAAACTGACACGCCAAGATTCTCTAGATGAGAGAATTGGACTATATTCTAAGAATCTGATTCGGTCAAATTCATGAGAATAAGTCATTGGCTATCCCACCTATCTTATTGAATAAGATGATCATGCATATACGTATGCAACATTCATCGAGAGTAGTCCTACCCTACCTCTCAGGAATGATTCTCTAAATCTTCGGATAAAGAGAAAATGGGATAGAGTCTCTCTTGGATAACGGCAAGTCAGTAGTAGTCGAATCTCGTATTTGAGCTTTGAATAGCGGTTTAGTACGTCCTCAATTATCTTTGAAGAACGAGGAATAATGTGCTTCTATTCGGGTGCAAACTTGAATATGGTTGACTACACTGATTCTGACTTTAAGTTGGGACGATCTCGGGCTCAGTGTTTACTCATTGTGATAGAGCTATAGTCTGGAGAAATCCAGAACCGCCAATTCGATTTTAGTTAATCGGATACGTAGCAGCTTTCGGAGCAACTAGAGTGGCGATATGGCTTAGGAATTTCCTCTGATCTGGGAGTAATTCCAGGTCTAGTAAGCCGATATAACTTCATTGTGAAAACAGTGAAGAGATAGCTTAGAAGGATCTTTTCAGTCACTAGAGGTCAAAAGCATATTGAGAGAGAGTACCGCCTGATTAGATGGACCGGCGACGTTTCGATCCTAAAGATCGTATCGAGCCGACAACCAAACTAATCAGTGTACCAAGTCGAGTGCTTGGAGGGTACGGCATTGAGGGATATATCTCATCTGCTTTTAGAGCAAGTAGGAGAGTGTTGTGAATAAGATGAGAATGGGTGTGCTATAAAACAATTATTACTTATCATTTTGTGCAAGTGGGAGATTGTTAGATGTAGTGCCCGAAAGACAATTTGTGTAATTGTTTTTGGTGACAGAATTTATCTCACCTTATTACTTGCTTTGTGCTTGTAAGTAATACAACTGCTTTGCAAACCCTAAGTATATCGATATGTAACCGCTTAACTCGAGGTATGGCATGCACGTGAGGATTGAATTAGTGGTGATATACTTAAAATGTAAGTACGTGGTGAACTTAATCAGAGTTTAGGGTCTCTTGATTAAAACACCAATAATGCGCCCAGAACACCTTAGGGTGTGATAGTCTTATCCGGACTATCGGTAGAGGGTACCTACGTGGGGCATTTATATATGATGGCATTCATATAGGACTGGACCGATTTAATCTGAATTTCTCGATATAATTCTGTAATCGAGGAATCTTATTAAATCATTAGATGATCATACATGGATCAACCTTAATCCTGAGGTGATCACAGGGTGCTGCTTGTCTCGGGGTAGTGTTTGATGTGTTAGTTACGGTTCACTTAAATATGTGTTCCAAGCCACTTCATATTGGCACTATCTCCTGATGAGTGAGTAGTTCTGATTTTCACAGACATGGAATCCATTCCTTTCTGTGGGAAGTAGAGAGACAGTCCCATTGTTTGTTAACCCTAAGAAAGTGATCGATCGGCCGAGTTCATATTAGACTAATTGATCACTAGTCAGATATGTGAACTAATTGATCATCAGGGGGTTAATGGTAAATAATGATAAGATATTCTGAGTCGGGTTCACGGAGACTTCCTACTCAATAATGGACAGTCTATGGAGGGTTAATCTGTATGTAGTGATTATATCAATGGACGCTTATTCACTCTATGGGTTGAGTATAAGTATACATCTATAATCGGTAGAGTTCAGTTTCGGGTTTATGGTGGCGTAATCCCGGAATTAATAATTAATGTACTTATTCTATTTGATGAATAATTAATTGTTGGAGCTACTGGTTATAGGTCCATGGTCCCCAATGTGGCTTCTATAATTCGGTCTGATATTCTTGTTATTTGGGCCTCAGTGATAATTAATTGGCTGGGCTAATTAATTGATATGCATGGATATTATTTAGTTGGGCTAAATAATATAATACACATAAAAGACATTTTATGTGGGCTTAGAAACCCTAGTAGGTGGCGCCAATTAGGTCTTCATTTAGCACAAGAATTAATTTTCTTGTGTTATGGAAAATAAAAGATATTCTTGTTATATGATTGGTTGGATGACTTGCTATTTGATTTCCTATTGGTCAATACATGTCACAATTAGTCATTAAGGAAAATATCATTTTATTTTGTTTAATTAATTAATTATTTAATTAATTAATACTTGGAGACCAAGGATTTACTCTCCTATAAAAGGGGAGTTATTCCAAGTGTAATTGGGGATTGAAAAATTCGACCTACACCATAAAAAGAGAGAAGAAATTAGTTTTTGTTGTCTAGGGTTTTAGAAGAAGAAAAACTCTAAGTTTTTCTTAGTGTTGCATATCAAGGAGGTTCGTTTATCAAGAAGGGTTTCCACCAACCACCGTTTGGAGAACACATTGGAAGATCAAGGCTTCTCTTCCCACTATTGGTAATATAATCTTAACCCCCTTGTAGTAGTTAAATCCTTTATTTATGTATTGTGATATATAAATCGTGATCCATCCGCTGCGCATAGATTTAATTCGTTTAGATCTAAGATCCTGCATCCTTCAATTTATTCATAATAAATAAATACCACCATATTAATTTAATCACTATATCACTTTATAGTCGAGATAAACTATCATTATTTGGCTATCACTATAACTGCATTTTAATCTGGCTAGATGTTCTTATGTGTGTGACCCGATAGGCTTACGAATATGTTGTCCGTAGACACAAAGTGCAATTCCGAAAACACCCTTCATAACTAAAGATCACGAAATAACATCTAGCAACACATCGTGAACCCCAATCATCGGAAGAGTCAAAAGCAATGACTACTACCTTTCATGTGAAACAGTTACCATGCAACTAGAATCCTATCGATGAAATAATATCCATACAATCGTATCTCGAGTTTCAGTACATCAATGATCATATCTTATAACCTGGATATCATGCTTTCTCGAAATAAATCATTTACTCCTACTGGCCATTTTGGATATTTACTCCTACTAATAAGATACGCGATTTTCGGACGAACAAACATTTATCCTACGCATGCTTCAATATCATACATGAGCACACTGCATGATCGACCCGTGGCTAAGGGAAACCTCAATAGTGTCAAAGCATGACAATCCCCCCATGATGCCATGAAGACTCCTGTCTCAGGATAATTAAACAACTGCCACATAATGCAACACTTAAAGTAAGTGGGTCAGTCTAATGTACGCATTCTCTAATACACGTCCATGTATAGTCCAAGTGTCTCTACACTTCGATTGACAAGATCTATCCATATCTTCAATAAGATAGAATACATCCAATACGTGCTAGTCTAATCATACTATCAATATCCCGTTTCAAAGTACATACGACTAGAGACATTTAAGTATCAAATTTTTTAAGGTGATTAGGGATCTCGTCAACCATAATCACTATCATGGTTGCTCTATCACAGTTTAATACTAAGGACGTTACTATATATTCAATAACATAATTGGTTCATAAAGATAAACAAAATATATAATAACAAAAAGTTCTTTTATTAATCATAATAAACTTATTATATGATCTAAATAGACTGCAAATGACCCGACCCAGTCGGATCCGGTCAAACCCGATTGGGTTTAGAACACCATTTCAACAATCTCCCACTTGGCCTAAAGCCAATCACCTATATGCCTTAGACCATGCATGTGAACATGTTTCTCATGCTTCGCCTACGACAATGGCTTGGTTAACAGATCAGCTATGTTATCATCCATGTGGACTTTCTCTATCTTTACATCCCTTCTATCTACTATCTCTCTAATCAAATGATAAAGCCGTAGCACATGTTTGGACTTCTAATGGGACATTGGTTCCTTTGACTGAGCAATTGCCCCATTATTATCATAGTACAGTGGGACTGGACCTTCAATGGCAGGAACCACACCAAGTTCAGTAATGAAATTCTGCATCCCAACCGCTTCCTTTTCTGCCTCCGAGGCTACTATATACTCGGCTTCCATTGTAGAGTCTGTAGTAGTCTCCTGCTTGAAACTCTTCCAGCTAACTGCTCCGCCGTTAAGCTTGAAAACAAATCCAGATTGTGACTTCAAGTCATCCTTGTCAGTTTGAAAACTAGCATTTGTGTAACCTCGTAAACCAAATCAGAGTTCCTGAAAACCAGGAACATATCCCTAGTATATCTCATGTACTTGAGAATATTCTTGACTGTAATCTAGTGACCATCACCTGGATTTACCTGGTACCTACTAGTCATACTCAGAGGGTACGAGACATCTGGTCTTGTGCACAACATGGCATACATTATGGACCCGATAGCCGAGGCATAGGGGATCTTACTCATATGCGCCCTTTCCTCCTCAGTCTTAGGACATATTTTCTTTGACAGATAGACCCCATGTGACATGGGCAACAATCCTCGCTTGGATTGCTCCATGCTGAATCTCTTCAGCATCTTGTCTATGTAGGTGCATTATGACAGACCAAGCAACCTTAGATCTATCTCTATAGATCTAGATTCTGAGAATATAGGCTGCTTCTCCCAAGTCCTTCATAGAGAAGTTCCTGGATATCCAAACTTTGATTGAGTGTAACATAGGGATATAATTCCCCATAAGCAATATGTCATCTACGTAGGGAATTCACATCAGAGGCCCTATTTTTTATCCCTTAAATAATATAAAATAATACATATCCTTATTTTACAACATCCTAATTCAAAACACTCCACAACAACATCCCTATCCCTATCTTTATACCAAATACCATTAAAATATGAATAGTGCTCCTCAAATGGGGATACACTATTTATTGACCCTAAAAATAAATAGGGATGAGGCTTCTAACATGGAGGTATTTGAGGGAAATTTCCACTTTTTATCTTTTTTAGGGATAGAGCACCGTATAGGGCTTCTGATGTGAATACCCTAAGAAGACTACGGCACTCCCACTAACCTTCTTGTAAACACATGGCTCATCTTCATTCTTGATGAAATCAAACTATTTGATAGTCTCATCAAAATGAATATTCCAACACCAAGAATCTTGCTTCAGTCCATAAATGGACCTTTGCAACCTGCACTCCATCCCAGCATCATCGGTTGTGAAACCCTCAGGTTGTGTCATATACACTTCCCCAGACAGATTCCCATTAAGGAAAGCTGTTTTCACATCCATCTGCCAGATTTCGGAATCATGGTATGCTACAATAGCAAGCAGAATTCTAATGGACTTTAGCATGGCTACTGGCGAAAAGGTTTCATCATAGTCAACTCCTTGTCTTTGCTTATAACCTTTTGCCACCAACCCTGCCTTGTAGGTAACCACATTACCATCCATGTCGGTCTTTCTCTTAAAGACCCATTTACACCCTATAGGGACTATTCCTTCTGGTGGATCAACTAGGTTCCAAACCTGGTTGTCTTTCATGAATTCCATTTCAGAATTCAAGGCCTCTAGCCATGTATCTTTGTCATGCCTCATCAACACCTCCTTATAAGTTTTAGGGTCCTCATCTTCCATGAGGTATATGCCAATGTACCTTTCGGGTTCATGACGTTCCCCAGTGGATCGTCGAGGTGTCTGTGTGTCTAGAGCAGGCATCTACACCTCATCTATATGTGGTGTATGCTCTATTTTTATCAATTGACTGTTATCCGTAAGTGGTTCTTGAATTTCTTCAAGATCAATCTTACTCCCACTGACCCTCTCCAGAATAAACTCTTTCTCTAGAAAGTGGCCAGTCTTGGAGACGAACCCATTTTGTTTTCCTGGGTGGTAAAATTGGCATCCTCTAGTTTCTCTAGGATAACCCACAAACAGACATTTGTCAGATCTGGCCTCTATTTTTATCAGGCATCATCCGCTTCACGTAAGTCGGACAACCCCAAGGTTTAAGCTATATCAGGCATCATCCGCTTCATAAAGCACTACAGCTCACTTCTCTTATATCTAACTTTTTATTATGAAGTTAGATTACACCATTTTAAATATAACTAAGTTCCAACCGCCACTTAGCTTGTGGAACTTAGACCTTGAACACAAGCTATATGTAATCAGTTTAGGTCATCACAGACTTCCCTAAATTCTGATTCCATATCCTTGACTTTAAGTACTACGTTTGATCCCTTAGCCTTCAATAATCGAGTTTGAGCCTCGGCCTTCCACCCTCAAAGAGTTCCAAAACTAGTCTCTCACTCGGTACCTCTATCGATGTGGGCAGTCTGCTTTGATGAAAGTCACCACCCAATTACAGTGCTTGTTTGATCAAACCTATACAAAGATCAAACTCTAATAAGCCTATACATTTGATCTAGGCATATTTTTGCCTTTGCTCTATAACAGCTAGTCTGGCACTCATCACTAAAACTCAAAAATAAGTCCAACAATTTCCTCTTTTGGTGATGATACCAATACCCTCCTTACAGCAAAGCAAAAAGAGTAAAAACAAAAACAGAACAAACTTAGTCATTTCTCATTATAATCATGTATGTTCAAAAGTTATTACAATCTAGATTCAGCAAAAATAAAAGCCAGGTGTAAGTATGCAGATCTAATTCTTTCTTTCCCTTTCTTGCCTTTCCTTCTCTTACTGTTCTTGATATTCCCTTATGTCTCTGACCATGTCTCTCATCCATTGAATTTCAATAAGGGAAAAATCAATGTGGGGGTTCACTTCCTTCCACCTTTTCCATGCATCCAGTAGAGTTAGGTTGATTTGATGTACTCTGAAACCTAGACGCATGTACAAACTTTTGAACTCGTCCAATGAATCCCTTGCTGATGTAGTGGGTAGACTCCTTCCACCTCTACAACCTCTTCCACCTCTATGTGTAGATCTTAGAGCTTTAACCCTTGCTTCCCAAAACTTAAGTCCTAAAAAGGAATTTAGTCCCTCGTGGAAGCCCTTGTCATGGTAAGGTCTTCTCTTGTTATAGTAAAGCTTCTTGTATTCCTTGAAAAGATCATCAGTAAGTGGAAGTCTGCCAGGTGCTAGTTCTCTGAAAGCATTGGTGTCAGCCTCCCATCTCTTTTGTGCAAAGATCCTAGCAGCCTCTTTTGCTACTGATGTCTGGCTCTCTTCCCCCTTATTGTCATCATCAACAAAACGGGGAAGCAGACCATGAACACTCTCCTGTGTGATCACTAAGTTGTTTAGTTGACCCTCCATAATTTCAGTTCTAGTGTCAACTGTAGCGATCCTTTCTTGCATTGTTTGCTCCAGTAGATTGATCCACTCAGTAATCTTAGGATCCAATCCAGTAGGGTGAAGTGTTCCAGCAGGTTCAGCCACAGCAGGCTTAGGTGCATCAGCAAGCCAGTCAAGTTTCTGGTGAATTGATGCAAACTGTTCTTTTATAAACTTTTCCTTGAGTGTATTGCCCTATTTTACTCCCTTTATATCTTGGGCAAGGTCAGCAAGAGCATACTGAGTGGAAGTAATATTAGAAGCAACTGTTTCAGTGGTTCTCCCTCTATTTTCCACTAGATTCATCAAGTCTTCAAATCTCTGCTCTTGCCTGTCAAGTTGAGTTCTTAACCTTGTAATGTCATTTCGGACTGTCCTCAACTCATCCAAAACCTGTACTGGTACCCAGCCAGCCATTCCTCCAGCCATATGTCCAGCAGATTCATCAGCAGGCTCTTCAACATTGTATTGTGCCCTCTGTCTGCTGACAACCATGGCCCAAATCATATCTCTTCCAGCAGGGTTAGGACCTTGAAACTCCTCCAGGATTGGATCTAGGGCAGGTTCCTCAAAAAGTGGTACAAATGCCTGTTGTGGTTCAGCAACAATAGGTTCTTCCTCAGGCACTTAAAACTCTTCATCACTGAAGTCATAGTCCAGCAGCTATTCATCCTCATCAATAACAACAGTCTGCTGATTAACCTTTCTTTCAGTGATCTTTCCTCTAGTAGGCTCTACTACAGCAGCCTGTTCTTCAATAACAGCAGGGGTTTCCTCCAAACCCATAGTGAGTTCCAACCTTTGTCCAAGTGTTGTTTGATCCTCAAGAACTGTACCACCAGCCTAACCTTTGTTCAGTCTTTGTCGATCCTCAAGAACTGTACCTCCTCAAAGAGTAATGGTGATCCTTCAAAGCCCATCACCATGTCCAACCTCTGTCCAATCACTGTTTGTTCTTCAGTGATCAATACTCTCTGTAGAAGAATTGCAGGGAATTCAGCCATATTTTCTTCTTGAAACCCTCTAAGATTAGCAATCCTTCGTAGAGTATTAGCAGTTTTGCATAGAGTATCCTGAGTATCAACCCACTCCTGGTATTGAGCTAAATCTTCATAACTGATATTAGGCTCACTATGTGCAATGACAGTCTCCTCTTCTTAATTTTTAGACTGTTGGTTGTCAGGTTGTTCAACAGATTACACAACAAATAAAGTATCAGACACACCAACCAGCCTATTGGCACCAAAATTTATGCCCTCATTGATTAGGCCTTCCAAATCATCCATGGTGAGATCCTCTAGATCCTCATCCATTTGATCAGTTTGCTGGCCCTCTGCAGACTTGCCAGCATCAGTAGTCTTCTCTACTCTTGGTTCATTTATCAATGCAGTTCCACTGGCCTCCCCTTGATGTGGGGGATGACCATCATCAGAGTCAGATGATGATGAATCATCACTGTCTGATCCATCTCTAGAATCCTTGAATTTGATACCTTCTTCTTTCTTTTGTTCATCAATGAGTTCCATCAGTCTCATTTCCAGCAAAGAAGTACAACCAAATCAAGTAAGTTCTCCACTCCTAACTTTCCAAAAGCCCATTCCTCAAAATCTGTCATTGGCTCAGCAGCTGATTTTTGTCTTTTGTAAAACCCAAACTTCCACTGAAAGTAATCAGCCACCAGCTGGAGCTTAGGATCAACATAACCTTCTTTCTTATTTTTCTCCTTCCTTTCAAAGGGCATATTTGGCTTTCTAGGAGCTGTGTGTTCACTCTGCTGACCTCCAAAGGTCCCAACAAGTAGATTCAGAGTATCTTCAACAGATGCTTCTAGGTTAGTAGGTTGCTCAGATTGTACATTCATACCTACTACCTCCATCTGTTCCACACTTGGTTCCCCTTGACTTACATGCTCATCATCAGGGTTAGCAACAAATTGCTCTTCCCCCTGAACTATTGCAGAACTAGCAGGGTCTTGTACTGTTGTTTCAATTTCGACAGCAGGTGCAGATTCAGTAGTCTGCTGTGGCTCTTCAGCGAGTTTCTCAACAATAACTTCTACAGCTTCGGTAGGCTCAGGTACAGCAGTCTGATGTGTTTCTTCAATGTGTTGCTCAACAACAACACTAGCATCAGTAGTAGGTTCAATAACCTCTTCCTCTACTTCTTTTTGAGCCTCAAGAATTCTCAGCTGTTTCCCTTTGCCATGTTTCTTTTTCTTGGCTATTTCCTTCATCCTCTTGGAAGGTTGTTCAGCTTCAACCTCAGTGGCTTTCCTCTTTCTACTATCTGTCTTCTGTTACTCTTTCAAAATATCAGCAGCAGACTTCTTCCTTATAACTTCAGCAGGGTCAGTAACTTCAACTTCAACTGGACCCTAAGTAGACTTAGCAATCTCTACTGGTTGTTTCTTTGTCTTCTTAGGCTTAAGCAATTCAGTGATCTTTCTAGTATCAGCAGCCTTTCTCTTCTTTTTAACTGTTTTTGATGTAGCAGGTTGCACATCATGTCTGAAATTTGTTCTTTCTTCTTGTCCACCATCATTATCATCACCATCCTTATCACTTTCAGTTGCCTCGTCATCTTCATCTTCATCATCATCTAATCCAAGAATAGGAGTAGTAATTTCAGGCTTGTATCTGGATTTATTGATTCTCTCAGATTCCACATCAGGTATCTGAAAATGATTCAGCAAGGTCTGAATCAGTAGACCTAGAGGCTTTGTTTTGGACTTCCTTACACCATCTATGTCTTCATTAAACACCTTCTTCATATAGTGTATAAAGAATCCAGCCCAATCAAACTTTAAACTTCTGCAGATGATGATCAGTAGGTCTATCTTTGGTCCAGACAGTGTATCTAGACTTCCACTGAATCCCAAGATATTTTTGGCTATAATCTTGTTGAGCAGATTATATTCATATCCAATATATCTCACATTAATGCTTAGTGATGATGTCATGGACCCCTCGGTTTTTATTGCATCAACAAACTTTACTCTTGGAAGATTCATCATTTCTGGATTGGTAGGAGCACCATTTCCAGGTCCAAAGTGGAATACTTCTCTCAATAGATCTGAAGAGATTTTAATCTTTCTACCATTAACCGTTGTAGTGAAGGCTTCTCTACCTTCATGTATGACCATGTTCCTCCAGGATTCCAAAACATTGACATATGAAATTCTCTCCAATCTTCTATTGATAACATTTTCCAGACCATCAACTCTTCTGATTCGTCTTCCAATGTTGATAGCTAGCTTAGTAGTGTGACAATCAGTAACATAACCTCTCACACTCTGACTTGATCCAATCTGAACATCACTGTTCTCCACCATTTTTGATTGAAAAAGATGAAGAAGAAAGATAGAGAATTTGTGTTCACACTACATGTTCTTCAGAGAAAATCAATCTGAAATATGTAAGTATTTCTTATGTATGTATCTGCAAATATATAGGGGCAAGTGGTTGAAACTGTCAGAAACCGTATTGTACACGTACTGTAGCATTAAACACGATTAAAGTTGGAATTAATGAGATCTTGCCATGTGTCCCACTAGCTTTCCATGACGAGTTGTAACCATTGGATATTATCTGCGGTTATAAAGATAAGATAAAAATCCCGGTTATTTGCTTTTTGACTTTCATTAAGTTTGACTGCGTAACGTATGTCTCAGCAGCCTTGTCATCAGTTGACTTGGCTCAGCAGCCTGCTGACAGAGATGCCTCAGCAGTCTGCTGACAAAGTTACTTAGCTGATCTTCAATTCTTCTTGTTTTGTCCAACTGATAATACAAGATGAAGTTTAATACCAATGACTGATCTGTCAAGTGAGCTCACCCAACAGGACAAAGACCAATACCCTTGGCAACTTCATTTGCTCAATTGACAAAACATAAAAAGTACATGGAATTGTTGATACCAATGACTAATCTGCTAAGTGAGATCACCCAACATAGCAAAGACTAATCCCCTTGGTGAATTCCAGTACACTGCTAATCAAAAATGTATCAGTCAACTTTTATAATTCCAAGTTCAGTCCTTAGTTTAGCAAATCTTTCACTATCCAATGGTTTTGTGAAAATGTCAGCAAGTTGATCTTCAGTAGGGATGTAAAGAACCACCACATCTTTCTTTTCAACATGATCTCTTATAAAATGATGTCTTACATCAATATGCTTGGTTCTTGAGTGCAAAAAAAGATTTTCTGTGATTGCAATTGCACTTGTGTTATCACACATAATTGGAATTTCTTTTTCTTCAATTCCATAATCCCTTAACTGTTGTCTTAACCAAAGTATTTGTGCACAGCAACTTCCAGCAACAAAGTATTCAGCTTCAGCAGTGGAAGTTGATATAGAATTCCGTTTCTTATTGAACCAGGAAACCAGTCTATTTCCCATCAACTGACAGGTTCCTGTAGTGCTTTTTCTATCAATCTTGCATCCAGCATAATCATAATCTGAGTAAGATATAACCTTGAAGCTTCCATATTTTGAATACCATATTCCTACACTCAAGGTCTCTTTTAGATACTAGAGAATCCTTTTTACTGCAGCTAAATGACTTTCTTTAGGCTTTGATTGAAATCTTGCATAAACACCTATAGCAAAGGATATATCAAGTCTGCTGGCAGTTAGGTACAGCAGACTGCCTATCATCCTTCTGTATAAGGTTTGATCAACATCTTTGCCATCTTTGTCTTCATCCAATCTAATGTTTGTACTCATAGGAGTTGATACATTGGTGCTGTTTTCCATACCAAATTTCTTCAGAAGCTCCTTGGTATACTTTGTTTGATGAATGAAGATTCCATCTTTCATCTGTTTGACTTGTAATCTCAAGAAATAGTTCATTTCTCCCATCATACTCATTTGGAATTTACTTTTCATCAGATTAGCAAATTTTTCACATAGTAATTCATTTTCAAAACCAAAAATTATGTCATCAACATAAATCTGTACCAGCAGGGTGCTGTCTCCTTCATTGATTTTGAAAAGAGTCTTGTCAATGGTACCTTTGGTAAAACCATTGTCCATCAAGAATTGTGATAGGGTCTCATACCATGCTCTTGGTGCTTGTTTCAAACCATAAAGTGCTTTATTGAGTCTGTACACTTTATCTTCTTGATCTTTAACTTCAAAACCAGGAGGTGGTTGAACATAGACCTCCTCTTCCAGAATGCCATTCAAAAATGCACTTTTGACATCCATCTGATAAACTTTGAAGTTTTTATACGTAGCATATGCCAAGAATAATCTTATTGCTTCCAATCTTGCAACAGGGGCATATGTCTCATCAAAATCTATTCATTCTGCTTGAGAATATTCTTTTGCTACTAGTCTGGCCTTATTCCTCACAATGGTACCAGATTCATCCAATTTTTTTCTGTATACCCATTTTGTACCAATTATGTTTGCATGATTAGGCCTTTCCACTAGTGTCCAAACTTGATTTCTCTCAAATTCATTCAATTCTTCTTGCATAGAAATTATCCAATCTGGACCTGATATTGCTTCTTCAACAACTTTAGGTTCCATTTGAGATAGAAAACAAGTAAACATTGCTTCTAATTGTCTTCTAGTCCTCACACCTTGCTGTATATTGCCAATAACTTGCTCAGCAGGGTGATCCCTTAACCATTGTGGATTTTGGTTAGATTGAATCTCAGGAACATCATCATCAGTAGGGTCTATTGTTGCTTCAGCAGGGGGTTCAGCAGATCCTTGAACTGCCTCAGTTGTTGCATCAGTAGTATTACCAGCAGGGTGTTCAACAGGAGCAGAGTCAGAGATCTTAAGTCATTAATCCTTTCCAAAACATCAACACATTTTGGATCAGTGACTTGTTGATTCTCAGCAGATTCTGAAGCTTCATCTTCCATTCCAGTGAACTTAGGTTCATCAAATACAACATGTATTGTTTCTTCATGTTTCAGTGTCCTTTTATTCAGTACCCTGAATGCCTTGCTGACATAAGAGTATCCCAAGAAGATTCCTTCATCTGATTTTGGTTGGAAGGTCTTCAAATGCTCCTTATGATTCAAAATAAAGCATTTGCTTCCAAATGGATGGAAATAGGATATATTTTAGGTTTTCTTCCATTCTAGATCTCATAAGGTGTCCTCAACAGCTTCTTGTTCACTGAGGTTCTATTTTGTGTATAGCATGCTGTGTTAACTGCTTCAGCCAAATATCTTTCAGGTAATAATGCTTCACAAATCATAGTCATTCCTGCTTCTTTCAAGGTCCTATTTCTTCTCTCAGCAACCCCATTTTGCCGAGGTGTACCAGCAGCAGCTAGTTGATGTAGCACACCATTCTGCTCACAATATTCTCTTATAACTTTATTGAGAAATTCAGTACCCTTGTCTGATCTGATTTTCACTACTGTCAAACTTTTCTCATTTTGCAATCTCTTTAAAAGTTCAGGCATCTTTTGAAGTGTTTCACTTTTCTTGTTCATGAATACTACCCAAGTGTATCTTGAATAATCATCCACAACTACTAAAGTGTACTTCTTTCCTGTTACACTTGTTGGTGTTACTGGTCCAAACAGATCCATGTGCATCAGCTCCAAAACTCTTTTTATTGATTGCTTAGTCTTTGATTTGAAGCTTGATTTTGTTTGTTTACCTTGCTGACAAGCATCACATATAGCATCCTTTCTGAATGTGATCTCAGGTAAACCAATCACCAGTTTCTTCTTCACCAACTGATTGATATCATCAAAGCTTAGATGATTCAACTTCTTGTGCCATAACCAATTAAGTTCTGACTTGTAAGCACAATCAGGCATGTCTCTGGAACAGCAGTAGACCAATCCACAACATACATGTTTTGTTGTCTTCTTCCAGCCAACACAACTTGATCACCACTTTCACTAATGACAATACATGTACTTTTGTCAAAAGTGACCTTGTAACCCATGTCACAAAACTGTCCAGTGCTCAGTAGGTTGTAGTCTAGTCCTTCCACAAATGCAACATTCATGATTGTTAATCCATTTCTTGCAAGTGTGCCATATCCTCTTGTGTATCCTGGTGTGTTCTTGTTGCCAAAATTCACTCTTAGACCATCCTTTGCCAAATAATTTGACAAACAGTACTTATTCTTTGTCATATGTCTGGAACATCCACTGTCAAAGTACCAGACACCCTACAAAACAAAGTTAATGCATTTTAGGTACCTAAAACTATTTGGGTCCATAATGGTCAGTGGTAAGCATGACCCTTGGCAAATTTCCATAAGGTCTTCTCTGAAAAGTGTCATACTTTTGTTCATACATGTATTCTACACATCCATAAGGTCTAACATTTGGTTGTGTAGGATTCACTTATGCTTTCTGGCCTTTTGGTATGTAATGCTGTTTGGAGTGATTTCTATTGTTATAACCACCAGCATAACCATTAGTGTGCTGTCTGTTAGGAACAGCCCTGCTGAGGTCCCTGCTGAGGTCTTGTATAAGTCCTCTGCTAAGTCCTCTGCTGAGTCCATTGCTTAGGTTTTACCCTAGCATTATGATTATATCCATTGTTTCTAGCAGTGGGGGCAGGAATATTCCAATCATCATCAGTAGGGAACAATCTACCTTTCCCCCTGAGATAAGTATCCCTTAAATGATTGACATTTTTAGGTTTACGATTCTTATCCTTGGAATATTTCTGATTTTTCCCTTTATGTGGTCCAACAGACTTGGTTTCTCAGTAGGCTTCACTACCTCAGCAACCTTTTTGGGAGTTGGATCTTGTGCAGGCACAAACTTAGAACCAATTCTGGTGCTAGGTTCAGTGACCTTACTGAATCCACTCTTATTGGTTTGTTGAGTTCCAAATCAAAGGCCTGTTCTATCACCATAAGGCTTTCCAGATTTGAAGGCAGTGGAGGAACAAGATTGTTCAGCACATTCAGCAGCTACTGAATGTACAGCAGGCTTATGCTGATTCTGTCCAACCTCTTTTTCTTTGCCCTTGAGATTTGTCAATTCAGCTTTCAACCTTTCAACTTCTGTTTGAAGAGCTTCTTTTTCAGCCTTCACAATCTCATATCCAGATTGTATTATCCTTAGTTGATTAAGGATGGCATCCAAAGTTTCTTCATTGTCAGAACTTTTAGGATTTGAACCATAAGTTGATTCACAATCACTTCCAGCAGGAGTGTTTATAGATACATAATTGTATACCTCCTCTGTTTCATCCATATTTTCCATTAAAGCATAATCATCCATATCAGCAACAAGTGCAGTATCATCAGATTCATTTCCATTTTCTGATTCTACTTCATATCCTGATTCATCTTCAGCAACCCTAGCTTTCTTGCCAGATCTTCTTTGTTGACTTTTGCTCTTCAGTAGGTCTGGACAATCAGGTCTGAAATGTCCAGGCTTCATGCAATTGAAGCAAAGATAATAATGTTCCTTCTTCTGTTTTAGTTCAGGACAGTCAGGTTTGAAGTGTCCTGGTTTCTTGCATTGATAGCACAAGTAATCATTGTCTTTCTTGGATTCTTCCTTCTTCTTTTCACTAAATTTCTTTGTGAAATTTCTTTGAGAACCCTTTCCAGTTTTCATCATTCTGATTTTCTTGCTCAGTAGGGCAATTTGCTCTTGAATCTCATCCAGTAGATCATCTTGAGCTCCTGATGTTTCTTCTTGATGTGTAGCAGCCAATGCAGTGGTCTTTGGTTCTTCTTTTTCAGTCTCAGGTACAAGTTTCTTACTGAATTCATAGGCCTTGAGATCTGAAAACATTTTGAAGGTGTCCTCTTCATGTAGACTTCTCATTTCTTCTATTGCAGTCACCTTCATTTCCCAAACTTCTTTTGCAGGTAATGCTTCCAAGATTTTTGAATTGGTTCTTCTTTTGAGTACTTTACACTCAGTAAGGTGAGTTCATCCATGATGGCATTAAATCTTGATTCCATTTGCTCAATGGTTTCATTCGGTTTCATTTTGTAATCTTGAAACTTCTTTTTGGCCACACTGATCTTGTTTTTCTTGATTGCATCAGTGCCTTCACAGATTAACTGCAACTTGTCCCAAAGTTCTTTTGCAGTCTTGCAATCTTTTACTTTCATGTACATATTGCTATCTAAGGTTATGTATATGATATCAATAGCAATATTGTTGAGGTTTGCTCTTTTTCTATCTTCAGCATTCCATTCTCTTTTTGGTTTTGGAATGTACTGTGTTTCATTTCCCACTGTTACTGATTTGGTGATCTCTAGTGGTCCATCTGTCAGTACATCCATCATCTCATCATGTGTTGCAGCTAGAAAATCCTGCATACGACTTTTATACTCATCAAAACGATCTAAAGAACACATCAACATTGTTCTAGCATACTGGTTGTTATCCATGATGCAAAGCTTTGAAAATCAGAAACTTGAAAAAGTTTTCAAAGTATTTTCATAAGCACAACAAGTAGGATTACTTCAGAACAGAAGCACCGCTCCGATACCAATTGTTGGTCCCTTGAAAAGGCTTTGGTTAAGTTTATAGGGTGGTGAATAAACTTAACACTTAAAACTTTTGGAGTTAACAAACTCAAAAAGTTCGATGAGTCTGGCGATTGCTCGATGAGTCTGCGACCACTCAAGAGTAGTCTGTTGTGATTAAGTTTCTTCAATTTGTTGCAGCAGAATATATTCAAATTAAGCCTTATTACTTGTTGTTAAAGTATGATACTAAGTATTAGATACTCAGTAGTGAAAGTGTGTGATTCAGTTGCTAGTTTCAGTAGATCTAAATGTAGAATTTAAATGCAGAAAGCAAGTAGGCAATTTTATAGTGGTTCCAGGTTGTGTAATCCTGTCAGTCCACTCTTCTCATGTGATGTTGGAGGAAATTCACTAAAGATCTTTGAGGTTGCAGTTACAAAAATCCCTAAGTTGCTTGTCCTTCACCAATAACTATGGCTTCACAAACTGAACACTTGGAATAGGTAGAATTGTTGCTCTAAAGTCTTCGACTGGTCCTTGAAGGGCAGGATTGCCTCTTCACCAGCTCCACCACAAACAACAATCCTTGACACCCAAAGATGCTTCACTGTCTTCTGTAGATTTCTTGTAAGAGAAAGTTTGAATCAAGTAAGTGATTCAGCTTTCAGCAGCTTGATCAGTATGATATGATCAGTAGCTTGAAGTCTTCAAGTGTGTAAACTTGATGTTGCTTGATAACATATTACACTTGAAGAATTTTCTAGATCAGTAGCTTTAAGTTCAGTAGGGTCAGCAGGGTGATTTCTTGATAAGAATTTTAAGCTCAAGATTAATTGTTGTTTTTCTTACCAAAAATCATCCTTGTTCTATGTATCAGGTGTCTTCTATTTATAGGTGGGAATCCTTGTGACTTATGTTTAAAATTCAAACATAGCCGTTACAGATTTGTCCTTTCATGACTTGCATTCTATCCCTGTACATAGTACTGACACTGTCAGTTTGCTTTTTGTCAGTTTCCAGACTGTCCACCCTTTGACTTGTATCCATTGGATAAAGGTCTGAACCTTTCCAACGTCCCTTTAATCTTAGCCATTGATTTGTTGACAAAATCAAGAGTAGTTATGTGTCCTTATCCTTGTAACTTTCCAATGTGACCTTGATTAATTCGAAATATATGTTCAGCTGGTTCTTGTGAATATAAGTCTGCTGAAATGCATATCAACCTGCTGATCCAAAGTTGATGTGTTCAAAAAGCACTACAGCTCACTTCTCTTATATCTAACTTTTTATTATGAAGTTAGATTACACCATTTTAAAAATAACTAAGTTCCAACCACCAATTAACTTGTGGAACTTAGACCTTCAACACAAGGTATATGTAATCAGTTTAGGTCATCACAGACTTCCCTAAATTCTGATTCCCTATCCTTGACTTTAAGTACTAATTTTGATCCCTTAGCCTTCAATAACTGAGTTTGAGCCCTCAGCCTTTAGTCCTCAGCCGGTTCCAAACTAGTCTACTGACTCAGGTACCCTACTGATGTGGACAGGTCTACTGATGAAAGTTAGCTGACCAATTACCGTGCTTGTTTGATCAAACCTATACAAAGATCAAACTCTAATAAGCCTATACATTTGATCTAGACATCTTTTTGCCTTTGCTCTATAACAGCTAGTCTGGCACTTATCACTAAAACTCAAAAATAAGTCCAACACTCTTCGTAAGAGCAGGAACAAAATAATAGTTATTTGTTAGGAACATTTTATCATGTTTTGATGACGGCCATACTAGCTGTTATAGCAAGCCTGAAATAAGTTAGAATTCTCTGTATAAGTCTTTACTTAGAGTCTGACATGTTGTATAAGTTGAGTCAGACAAGTATTGTACTAGTTGGTAGGACGGCAAAGCAAAAACAGATTTTCGGCAGAGTAAAGCCAGTAAAGTACCAGTAGAGAAGCAATGAAGACATTATGGTCTGACTTATAACCAAGGAAGTCTGTGATGACCTTGGATAAGTCTAAATTATTGTGAAGTGATGAAACTTAATGTTTAATTATGGTGTACACTGATATCACCCAAATCAAGGATCAGTGAAGAACAATGATTCTCCTTGAACTGAAAGAATGAAGGAAACAGTGAATCGGCAAAGTAAACTGACTTTCGGCTGAGTGAAGACAAAGCAGTGAAGGAAGATCTAAGCAGCTAAGTCAGATGGATCACTTAACCATTCGGAGAATGGCTGAGTAAACTTTACATTATCAGATTATTGAAATATGAAGAAGATACAGAAGATCAAGCATTAAATTCACAATCAATAGAGAATCAATCTGATAAACGTTTGAAGAAAAATCCGATCACTAAAATCAAGGAGAATACAATTTAGGGGGAATCAAGAATAAAATCAAGGATTATTCCCCTCATTAATATAGCCAACAGATGGAAATTCAAATCAAGGATAATCAAGGCTATAAATAGAAGGCATTGACAGAAAAACATATAAAAAAGAAAGAAAATCCTGAGCAAACTCTATCAAAGTGAAAAGCCTTCTATCTGTGCGAAAAAGAAATATCTAGTGATCAACTCAAAACTGAGAGCTACAATTCAAACATCAAGCATTGAGATTGATCAACAAGTGTGTGAATCCAATTCACATCAATCAAGCAACTGAATCAGTGCCATCTGAAAAGGAGTTGTGTTTGTAATAGCTGCTGAAGGATTTGATCCCAATGAGCAGTAGAAGAGACTGAGTCACTGAAGCTGTTGCAGTCAAGGAGTGATAGTCTTGTAGATTGTGAAGCTTGTGAAGTCAAGGACAATCGTACTATTGTATCTGTGAAAAAAATAGTGAATTCCTCCAATCATCACATGAGAAGAGTGGATTAAGGGATTACACCACCCTGAACCAAGCCTCTGTGATGCATGCCAGAAAGGAAAGCAAATCAAAAGCTCTTTCAAATCAAAACCCTATCAATCAACAACAAGAATTCTACATCTTCTACATATGGACCAGTTTGGACCAGTCACACCAGTAAGTGTAAGTGGTAAGAAATACAATCTAGTAGTGGTTGATGATCTCTCCAAGTACACCTGGACCATATTCATGAACAAGAAGAAAGAGACACTCAAGAAGCTGCCAGATTTGCTGAGAAGAATTCAAAATGAGAAAGAACTAAAGATTATCAAGATCAGATCAGATAGAGGCACATAATTTCTAAATGAAATTATCAGAACTTATTGTGAAGAAAATGGAGTACTACATCAATTATCTGCAGCAGGAACTCCACAACAAAATGGTGTAGCAGAAAGAAGAAACATAACTCTCAAAGAAGCTGTCAGAACAATGATTGCAGAAACATGCCAACCAAAGAGGTTTTGGGCTGAAGCAGCAAACACAGTATGCTATAAACAGAACAAATCAATCATCAACAAATATCATGGAAAGACTCCATATGAAATATGGAATGGAAGAAAACCTAACATCTCATATTTGCATATGTTTGGATCAGAGTGTTTTGTTTTGAACAGGAATCAGCTGCATACCTTTGATGAAAAGGCTAATGAAGCAATCTTTATGGGATATTCTGACACCAGCAAAGCATTCAGAGTACTCAACAAAAGAACATTGGTGATTGAAGAATCAATACATGTAGTCTTTTGATGAACCAAACACAAATGGTGAAAGTCTTCAAGATCAAGAAGAAGAAGAAGCAACACAAAGGGAAGTATATACAAATACAACCATACCAGCTACCATTCTGAATCACCATTTTGAAAATCAAGATGAGCCACATGTCAATACAATAGAAGAAGCACCAGAACATAAAGCTCATGCACAACCTGAATGTGTAGAAGCACCAAGTGAAGAACAACTTCAACCTGACCTCAATTGGCTAAGAGATCATCCTGAAGATCAAGTCATTGGAGACATTCACACAGGAGTTAGAACCAGAAGACAACTGGAGCATATTCTAACATGCTTTCTATCACAAGTGGAACCCAAGACAATAGAAGATGCAATTCAAGATGTAGACTGGATTACAGCCATGCAAGAAGAAAAAAATGAATTTGAAAGAAATGAAGTCTGGGAACTTGTTGACAGACCAGACACAGCCAACATCATTGGAACAAAATGGGTATTCAGAAACAAGATGGATGAGCAAGGAACAGTTGTCAAAACCAAAGCAAAGCTAGTTGCATAAGGCTACTCTCAAGCAAAAGGAATAGATTATGATGAAACATTTGCACCAAAGGCAAGACCGAGGCAATCGACTCTTCTAGCTTTTTTCGCACACAAAGACTTCAAAGTCTATCAAATGGATGTCAAGAGTGCATTTGAATGGACTTTTGGAAGAAGAAGTATATGTGGAACAACCTCCTGGTTTTCAACTCAAAAGAAAGGAAGATAAAGTATACAAGCTCAAGAAGGCCCTTTATGGACTCAAACAGGCACCTAAAGCTTGGTATGAAACTCTATCACAATTTTAGATCAAGAATGGATTCAACAAAAGAACTATAGATAAGACTCTATTTAAATTAGAGGAAGGAACAAGTACATTACTAGTACAAATCTATGTGGATGACATTATCTTTGGATCAGAGGAAGAAAAGTTGTGTGAGAAATTTGCAAACCTAATGAAAAGCAAATTTTAGATGAGCATGATGGGAGAATTAAATTACTTTCTTGGCCTTCAAGTGAAACAAATGAAGGATGGTATTTTCATTAGTCAAGCCAAGTATACAAAAGAATTAATACACAAGTATGGTATGGACACAAGTGGCACAGCAGATACACCAATATGTGCAAGAGTCATTCTTGAAAAATATGAAGCTGGAAAAGATGTTGATCAGAAAATGTATAGAGGAATCATTGGATCCCTACTATATCTAACTGCAAGCAGACCTGATATAGCATTTGCAGTAGGAGTATGTGCAAGATTTCAAGCTCAACCAAAAGAATCACATCTTCTAGCAGCCAAAAGAATAATCAAATACCTGAAGAACACCATCAATGTTGGAATTTGGTATCCAAAAGATGGAGGATTCAAGTTGATATCATATTCAGACTCTGACTATACTGGATGCAAAATAGATAGAAAAAGCACTTTTGGAACATGCCAAATGCTAGGCACCAGATTAGTCTCATGGTTTAGCAAAAAGCAAAACTCCATATCTACATCAACAAATTTGAGGCGAGAATATATAGCAAAGAGCGCTTGTTGTGCACAAGTACTGTGGATTAGACACAACTAAGAGATTATGGAATGGAGGAGAAGACAATTCCAATCATGTGTGACAACACAAGTGCAATATCCATTAATGAAAATCCAGTGTTACACTCAAGAACAAAGCATATTGATGTGAGACATCATTTCATCAGAGATCATGTTGAGAAATGAGATGTTATTTTAAGATACATACCTACTGAAGATCAATTAGCTTACATCTTCACTAAACCATGAAAGATTTAGCATGTTGAGAACTGAGTTGGGAATGATTGAAATTGACTAAGTATCAAAGAACGGCTAACCGGAGTAATCAACTAAGTAACTTGACCGGATGATTAAACCTTTACCATTACAGGAGATGTAGCAGGTAAGGCAGTGGTACTCAGCGAAGTTAACTTAACTGGTTGTTAGGAACAGTTAAATAAAGCAGCTCAGTGAAAGATTCACTACACCGGCTAAGTGACTAGCCAAGGCACTCCACCGAAATGAAAACTGGAGTCGTAGGCAAACTAAAGTGTGAACAAAATCAACTTTTATACACGTGGAGAATAAGGAAGTTATGGAGGATTATACTGTGGAAGATTACACACGTGGAGATCAATTTACAATTATGGAGGTAACCATATTATTTTTCGAATTACAAACGCCTCGATTCCCGGGATCTATCATTACTTACCTCAATTCACTCCCCCACTTCACTCGAATATCGTGATTTAGAAACATAAAATCATGCCATTATGTCACAAAATCCTTCCATATTCAACCACGTTCACACTACCTATTCCATCCTATATAAACAACATTTAGAGGCTTTTCAGAAATCTTTACGCATCCCTGCAAAATTATAAACCCTATTTTCTTGTACTGCAAATCAAAGCCTTCTCTCAAATTCCAAGAAATGGCCTCATCATCCAAAATCTCTGTCACAGAACGATTCTATGAAAAATCGATCATCACAAGATCGTTCTTTAAGCCTGAACCCTAACTATCCTTCTGTGATATGAGGTACAAGCCCGACGGCTAGTTGATGGATGTACAAATCTGGGGTTAATGACCTTCCTGAACCCCCCAATAACTGGAATATGCTATGAGAACCTGATTGCATTTTGGAAAATGCAAAGTTTGTGCCAAGCACAAAGAAGACTGGTATCGACTGTATAAAAGTTCAATCTTTGGCAAAGAAGTGGTCATCACACCTGGCCTACTTAATAGATTCTTACATCTACCCATGATTGGCCCGGCAAACGTGAAGATTGTGCAGGTTAACATCAAGACCTTCTGGGAGGCGATAGCCAAAAGCCCCAAAAAGAACAGCAAAACCTACAATCTCCTAAGATCAGCACTCAAACTTCCATTTGTTGAGTTCGTACCTGTCATTACCAAGAACATCGAAGGCAGAAAAGGGTCGATGGAAAACTTGACAGAGGTACGAGTTAAGCTAATGGCAATAATCTATCAAGGCCTTCACTTTGACTGGGCAACCTTTGTCTTCAATAGATTAAAAGAGCATATTCAAAAGGAAATAGATCTGTCGATCACAGCACCAAGTAAGGGGTTGCAGAAGAAAGGTGAATTCTGGGAAAGGAAATCATATGGGTTCCCTCTTCAACACCTATTTGATTCATTAAAAGTGAAACCCACAAATCTGCAGCCTCCACACAGGTCTAAGGTAATGTTTACCTACATCAAGGCCTCTATGAAACCCAAACCCACTGTCGGGCGAAAAAGGAAACAATCTAAAGGCAGTAGATCAGGAATAGGACGAAGAACCAGATCACAAAAGGCACACGAAAGCACCTCTGAGATTGCAACCAGCAACTTGCACGAATCTGTGGTAATCAGCGATGATACAGCAACGGATCGGAGGAAGAGAAACAACAAGACGACATCACCTATCTTGAAGAAATTGAGGAAGCATATGTTCTCACTCCATCTGAGGAAGATGAGATGGATGAAGGAAAAGCAGAGGATGATCACTCAGAGGATGACCATCTTGAAGTTGATCCGAAAAACATGGAGATGTCTGATGATGAGCTGACACTTCAAGAGGCACTTTTCAAGAGCATCAGCAAAGTTGATGAACAGCCAAGTGAGCCAGCGGATCAAACTCACTCCGCTGAACTTGTCAACTCCCCCACTATTGATCAAAGGGGAACACCAGTAGAAGAAGTCAAGTCTCCAGCTCATAGAGAAGAAAACATGCCGTCTTCCAAAGATGGAGAAGCAAACATTCCCCAGCAACCTCTCAATGATTCTAAAGTTGAAGAGAAAGAAATAGAGGAAGAGGTAGAAAAAGAAAGTGAAACAAAAGAAGAGAAAGAGGAAGAAGATGAGGATGTTGAAGTAGCACCAGAAGAGATGGATCCCGAAAGGCTTTTCAATCTGGACATTCAACCCCTGATTGTGGACATGGAAGCTCCAAGCAGGAATCGGCAGACTGCCTCTATCTAGATAGATTCTATGGATGCTGATCTGTCTCTTTATTGGACCAGCTCCCCGCGGAGTTCGTTCCGATGCCTGTTATGGTGGTCAGGAGAGTCACGATAGCCGAAAGCATCACTCGCTTACGCTCTGACCCGAGTAGCATGGGGCACGTGGAATCCCGTGTGAATCAGCAAGGACCACCTTGCAAGGCTAAATACTCCTGGGTGACCGATAGCGAAGTAGTACCGTGAGGGAAGGGTGAAAAGAACCCCCATCGGGGAGTGAAATAAAGCAGTATCACAGCAGGAAAAATCTGAAAGCTGATTTAAGGAGTGACGCAACCTCCTTAAACCACAAGATTGAAGCCCTCATCAGTCACATCAAGGTACAAGATGAGGTCATGGAAAAATAGGGAAAATTGCTCTGCAACTTACAGCATCTCATTTCCCTAACACGTCCAAACAAACCTTGAGTTTCATGCTGAAAAGATTGATACCAATCTCAAACCTTTGGTGGACAATCTAAATGCTCACACTCATCAAATTCAGCATCTGGATGAGATCATGGAGTACTCTAGCAAGCAACTCAACTTCCTTCTCAAAGTTGGCGAGGCAACCAACAAGATACTGGAGAAAAGATATGGTCCCCTCCATGAATCTGAAGATGCAATCAGGATTCTTGAAGAATGGTTTAGTGATGCCAAAAAGGGGGAAGGAAGCTCAAAGCCAGGAAGCTCCAGTGGAAAGAAGGACAGCCCAACAAATAAGGGCAAGGACACCAAAGGCAAAGGCATCAGGTTTGAAGTAAAGAAGAAAAAGCCCTTCTGCTTTATTAACTCTATGTGTCCTTGAGCGTAAATAAAAAGATACATTATCTTATTGCCCTTTATAGATGAATAAAATTGTTGAGTTTTATTTTTGTTTGATTATGAATCCATTTACTTATGTTCAGGCTTATGAGGGTTTTGGCATCATCAAAAAGGGGGAAATTGTTAGGAACATTTTATCATATTTTGATGACGGCCATACTAGCTGTTATAGCAAGCCTGAAATAAGTTAGAATTCTATGTATAAGTCTTTACTTAGAGTCTGACATGTTGTATAAGTTGAGTCAGACAAGTATTGTACTAGTTGGTAGGACGGCAAAGCAAAAACAGATTTTCGGCAGAGTAAAGCCAGTCAAGTACCAGCAGAGAAGCAATGAACACATTATGGTCTGACTTATAACCAAGGAAGTCTGTGATGACCTTGGATAAGTCTAAATTATTGTGAAGTGATGAAACTTAATGTTTAAATATGGTGTACACTGATCTCACCCAAATCAAGGATCAGTGAAGTACAAGGATTCTCCTTGAACTGAAAAAATGAAGGAAACAATGAATCGGCAAAGTAAAGTGACTTTCGGTTGAGTGAAGACAAAGTAGTGAAGAAAGATCTAAGTAGCTAAGTCAGATGGATCACTTAACCGTTCGGAGAACGGCTAAGTAAACTTTACTTTATCAGATTATTAAAATATGAAGAAGATACAGAAGATCAAGCATTAAATTCACAATCAATAGAGGATCAATCAAGGACGGATTTTCTGATAAATGTTTGAAGAAAAATCCGATCACTAAAATCAATGAGAATACAATTAAGGGGAAATCAAGAATAAAATCAAGATTATTCCCCTCATTAATATAGCCAACAGACAGAAATTCAAATCAAGGATAATCAAGGCTATAAATAGAAGGCATTGATAGAAAAACATATAAGAAAGAAAGAAAAACCTGAGCAAAAACTTTGTCAAAGTGAAAAGCCTTCTATCTGTATGAAAAAAAATATCTAGTGATCAACTCAAAACTGAGAGCAACAATTCAAACATCAAGCATTGAGATTGATCAACAAGTGTGTGAATCCAATTCACATCAATCAAGCAACTGAATCAGAGCCATCTGAGAAGGAGTTGTGTTTGTGATAGCTGCTGAAGGATTTGATCCCAAGAAGCAGTAGAAGAGACTGAGTCACTGAAGCTGTTGCAGTCAAGGAGTGATTGTCTTGTAGATTGTGAAGCTTGTGAAGTCAAGGACAATCGTACTATTGTATCTGTGAAAACAATAGTGAATTCCTCCAATCATCACAGGAGAAGAGTGGATTAAGGGATTACACCACCCTGAACCACTATAAGCCTTGTGTCAATTTACTTTCAGTAATTTATTTTACTGCATTCATTTAATTACTTATATTATATCCTATATCTGTGATTGCCTAAACTAATTTGAAACAACATAGTAAGAAGAGACTTATCCGCTGCCCAAAAGCTTTTAAATACAAGAAAAGTTTTTGAAACTCCACTATAGTCATTCACCCCCCCCGGACTATAGTTTTACCCTTCTCTGGGACCAACCTTATTCAATTCTAGTACTAGCCCACTGGCCAATGAAAGAAAATAAACTCCTACGGCTAGGGCAGCAACACTTGCTCCATTCCCATCGTGCAGGTCCACTTCTCCTTTCCTCATATCTCTAGTCCTTCTTAGTGCATGCATATCCATACAAATATGAGAACCACAACCAGTATCTGATACCCAGTAGTTAGACTTAGAAGAAACAATATTGATCTCAATCATAAACATACCTGAAGTCGAAGCACCGCTATGCTTGTTCTTCTTGGTACTCAAGAAAGCCTTGCAGTTTCTCCTACAATGGCCAGGTTGGCCACAATGGAAGCAAGCATCCTTTGATTTGTCTTTGGCTATCATAGGCTTCGGATTGGGAGCCTTCTTCGCCTTCCTGGTATTCTTTTGGGCCTTTTTATGGACCTTGGAAGAAGTCACAAGCAACACTTGCTTACCCTTGCCAACGGTGCCCTCAGCAGTCTTGAGCATGTTCAATAACTCCCCGAGGGAGCAATCAATCTTGTTCATGTGATTGTTCATCACAAACTGTGAGTAAGAGTCCGGTACAGATTGCAGAATCAAGTCAACACTTAACTCACGGCCCATCTGATGACCTAGCTTTTCAAGCCTTTTTTTTATCCGATCATTTTCAGCACATGCGACCCAACCGGAGTGCTTGGAGCCATCTTGCAACCAAAGAGGGCCTTTGAGACCTCGTACCTCTCAGTGCGAGACTGAGAAGCATAGAGCTCCTTCAGGTGACCAATAATGGTGTAAGCATCCATAGACTCATACTGTTTCTGAAGTTCCGGTGTCATAGAAGCAAGCATGATGCAAGTAGCCTCAACATTGTCAGAACAGTGCTTTCTATGCTTCTCAAACGATTCCTCATTGGCAGCATCTTCAGGATCCTCAGTTAAGGGCGTGTCCAAAACATATCCAATGTTTTCATGTCTCAAAACGATTTTGAGATTTCTTTCCCAGTCGAGAAAGTTTGTTTCGTCAAGCTTGTTATCAATGATAAAACGAAGGTTCAATTTGTTTGACATTTCTATAAAAATTAATTAAAGATAGTCTAAGTAAAAGTTCATGCATACAAAACCAAAAATTTGCACTTAAAAATTATCTAGGTTTTTCTCTCACGCCAACTACTCCCAGTTGGCTTTCAAAAATTCTATTAATTCTTTAGTGGCTGGGACCCAATCTATTTATCTCGATTCCCGGCGAGGGCTGATCAACCGAGACAATTTTGAAAGGTAGGTACTCTTACCAGTCGCATCATATGCGGCTCCCAGTGGTTGACTAGTCAACTTCTTGACAATTCACATCACTATGTGATAGACAACTCCTTGTCTCTAAAATCAAACGGTCCTGACGAGGGCCAATCACCGTAAGATTCTAGTCAAGTCATAACCCAATATCCGCGAGATCTCATACGATCATATCTCAATAACGACTATATACCCAAGGTAGGTCAACACCCGACGAGGGCTGATCAGTTGGATCCGAACAAGGGCTCTTCCCCGTCGCTATAAAATTGAGAGACTTATTTCAACTTGATTTTTATACGTGGGAGTAATTTTAATTAATTCACTTAATTAATTTTGAATCAATTCATTAATTAATTTTGATTACGGTCTCATATTAAATGTGCATATTTCTACGTTATCAACATAAAGTAAAACATACACCATTCCAGACACAAAATAACCGGTATGATCATGGACTTTTCCTAAGTACGGTTTCGAATATAAACTGACAAAACCGCGTGTCACAATCTAAGGGTAGCTACAACCACCAATAGGATCTTTATGTCTTCTTTTCTTTGGCCTCCATCTTCCGCTCCGTTCTTGTTACATAAAATCTATCTAATAAATTTATGCACCTGTCGCACACGGGGGGAGCTAACGGGAATGGGATAAATACAGAAAGTAAACTAGGTCACGTTCTTCATAATAGCCTAGGACAATTTTGAAACCAACAGAAAAATAAATCACACACATCTATCCTATTGATCGAGTCCAAGATCAATCGGGGTCCATATAATCATATTATATCTACACATCGTCTAATCCAAACAATAATATCTTATTTAAAAGACAAAATTAAAATTAACTAATTGCGTCTTGTTTTATCAAATCAAATAATCAATTAACATTTAATTAATTAAATGACTTTAATCGAAATAAAATTAACACTTAATTTTAAACAATTTCAATTTTAATTTTAATTTTAATTTTAATTTTAATTAATTAGAACAATTCAAATGTAAATCAAAATTAAACTTAGATCTCTTTAGTTTCTTTCCTTTTTGATTCCTAATCAAAATGGATGCCTTTGGTTTTCAAAACCAAAAGGCACCCACATGGGCACTTTCCAAAACCAAATATTTTGAAAAATGCCAGGGCCTGGGCCTTTTCCAAAATCAAATATTTTGAAAAAGGCCTAGGCATATTCCAAACAAAATTTGGAAAGGCATAGGTTAATCATAGGTCTATAATTGTGGATCATAAACCAACCCATTTGTACTATAGTGCCATGTGGCATCCCAATTTCCCAAACTATTTGTACCACTGGTTAGCCATATGACATTAACTAAATAAAGAGATATCAATGTACCATCAAAATTCACAAAACAACAAAAACACGAAATCGAGTCCACCACACATAACCGGCCGGCGCCGGTAGCCCCTAGGGGCGGCGACGGCGCCGACTATAGTATGGCGGGGAGCCGCGCTTCGTCTGAGCCCCCTTACCCCAACACCGACGTACTCAAGGTGCGGTGCTGATGCGGGAGGCCCCGCGCTGATGGGCCACCCCCTCTTTTTTTGTTCGTTTTGTTTCTCGTTTCGCGAATTGAAATCATGCATCTATTTAGTTACTATGCATTTTATTTAATGCTTATTGCTTAAGTTTGTAGTTCACTCTGATACAACTGTTAGGAAATCAACTAGTTTTACGCAGTGGAATTTAAAATTTGATTTCCAATCCCAAGATCGACTTAGTTTAATACAATAAACACGTTAAGTTAGTAGACGGTGATTACCTCGCTTGATCTATAATATCGACGCTTTAACCATCTAGGGAGAGTAGTAGTGCGTGCAAACCGTCCACCTGTCCGGCCTCTATCAATATCCACACGAGCACCTCGCCGGAATCCTCCTTGGATAGATTCTAGAAAAATCCAGTTGCTAGACCGGCCTTTTCTCTCTCTCTAAAACTCTCTAGAAGAAGCTCTCTCTTTTTCACAAGAATTATGAACTCTTGGAATTGTGATGTACAAAAGAGCTAGCCAACCCCTCTCTTATATAAAGGGTGGTGTACCCCATGCAGTCTCCCATTCCCAATAGGAAAAGCTTCTGAGTATTGTAAGGAGAAAGAAAACATTTTACTAGTAAAATAAGGAAAATAGATATTCTAGATTTATCTTATTTAATAAATCCAAGATATTGTCAATATCTAATATTGACTATCTTTATCATATTACCATAAATCAATTAATACAAATCTATTAATGTCTAATATTAATATATTAAAATACTATTAATTAAATTGCACAATCCAAGTGTATCTTATACACTTAAGACTTGCGCCTCATATGCCAACAAATTGGCATCCGAAATATTCTTTAATTAATCAGCATAATTAATATCTTGTATTTAATTTATTCATAATAAATAAATGCCACCATATTAATTTAATCATCATAACACTTTATAGTCGAGATAAACTTTCCTTATTTGGTTAGCACTATAACCGCATTTTCATCCGGCTAGATGTTCTTATGTGTGTGACCCGATAGGCTTCTGAATATGTTGGTCGTAGACACAAAGTGCAATTTAAAAAATGCCATTCTTAACTAACGATCACGAAAAAGCGTCTAGCAACACATCGTGATCCCAATCATCGGAAGAGTCAAAAGCAATGATTAATACCTTTCATGTGAAACAGTTACCGTGAAAATAGAATCCTATCGCTATAATAATATACATACAATCGTATCTCGAGTGTCAGTACATCAACGATCGTATCTTATAATCTGGATATCATGCTCTCTCGGAATTACTCATTTGCTTCGCTCCCACTTTGCAACGATTCACGAGAGCAAGACATTCCTTATAAGAAGGCCATTTCGGATATTTACGCCTACTAATAGGATACGCGATTTCCAGATGAACAAACATGTATCATACGAATGCTTCAATATCATACCCGAGCACTACCGCATGATCGCCCCATGGATAGGGGAAACATCAATAGTGTCAAAGCATGACAATCCACACCGCAATGCCATGAAGACCCCGGTCTCAAGATAAATACACAACTGCCACATACTGCGACACTTAATGTAAGTGGGTCAGTCTAACGCATTCTTTAATACACGTCCACGTACAGCCCAAGTGTCTCCACACGTTGATAGACAAGATATATCCACATCTACAATAAGATATAAGATATCCAATACGTGCTAGTCTAATCGTACTATCAATGTCCCGTTTGAAAGTACATACGACTAGAGACATTTAAGTATCAAACTTGTTAAGGTGATTAGAGATCTCAACAACCATAATCACTATGATGGTTTCTCTATCACAGTTTAATACTAAGGAAGTTACTATATATTCAATAACATAATTGGTTCATAAAGATAAACAAAATACATAATAACAAGAAGTGCTTTTATTAAACATAATAAACTTATTAAATGAACTAAATAGACTGTAAATGACCTGACCCAGTCGGATCCGGTCCAACCCGATTGGGTTTAGGACACTATTTCGACACCCTCAGGAGGGCTTGTCGTTGGCAAGGCTCCTATACTTTGATGGGTCGGGGTATGTGGAGTGGAAGAACACAATGCGTCTTCACATTGAGTCAAAGGACTACCAGTTGTGGAGAATTATTCAAAATGGTCCATTGATCCCAATGAAAGTTGTCACTGAGGCAGGGAATACCACTAGAGTTCTCAAGGCTGATCATGAACTCGTTGAAGAAGACTACATAATGTTGTCTTTGAATTTGAAGCCCATGGGCATTCTTGTGAACTTACTTAGTCCTGGTGAGGCTCGTGCGGTTAACTCATGCTAGTCTCCAAAGAAAATTTGGAGACTCTCACCAAAAGGCATGAGGGAACTTCCCAGGTCAAACGCTCTACAATAAATGGTTTTCTACATGCATTCGAGATGTTTAAGATGGAATCTAACAAAAAATTTAAATAAACGGACACTAGATTCAACGATACAGTTAATGCACTAGAATCATACGGTAAAACAACCTCGAATGAGGACCAAATCCTCGAGATTCTTTTAAGTCTTTGACGGACGTTTTCTAGTGCTATACAATCCTTACCGGCAGTGTACCGGGTCAAATCATAGTGCTAGTGTGGTGAGTCAGAGTGTCGAATCCTCAGGGAAACGTGGTAATTCTTTTAAGTGTGGTTAAACACCAAAGAGTCATTATTAACTCGATCTAAACCGCAATTTTATAACACAGACATTACTACTATTCTACTTAACATAAAGTAAATGCTTAATTTAAAAGTTATTCTAATATAATATATACAGATATATAAATATATATATAGATGTACATGGATTGTAAAATATATATATATATATATATATATATATATATATATATATATATATATATATATATATATATATATGTATATATACCAATATATAGTTTATAATAATAGACTAGACAGATAATTTTATAGAACTAGCCAAAGTTTATATAATTGATTTATACAATCTTTTTCAAGAAATGTAATGTGCTCTATCTTTCCTTTTATATTAGGTCCAATTGAGTAAATGAAACGGTGCACTCCTCGAGGTTAACAATTCCTCCTCACACGAGCGTATGAAATTGTCATATGTCAAATTGTCATCGCTTTAATCTCCACAACCGCCCCATGCTAATCTCGCTTAGTCGAGCAATGTACCGAGTACAAATCTACCCCGGATAAAAGAGGTTATTCCGTTTGTCGACGGCCGATGTTATTCAAAAGGCTCCGGTTGTCAGGCGGATCGATTTAACTTTCCGGAGTTAGTTTCAATTAAACCGTTGATTTTAACATTATTACGATCTTGAGCACAAATTTAATAAAATTCATCTTTCCCAAGACAAATCGCTTCGGTAGGAAATAGGATTCCGTTGTCACGCTTTACGGCCAATTTTACCCTCCTGTTTTTTCTATCTTTTATCTCATATCCTAACTTCTCTGGTCAGTTCATCATTAGGTTATATGTTGCGATTCATCTTGGTTAATTACGTCAATCCGAATATTATCAATACGTTGCAAAATAGAAAAAGATTCAATTAACTCAATTTTAATAAAATTTTACTTAGACAGCATTCCTTTACCAAAAAGATCGAAATAAAATGATTACATAAATTTGGCTAGTTATTAGATTTAGCCTAAAAACAATATAACGACTAAAAAGATAAAAACAAACATAACAAACGTAAATACTTTAGAAATTTTACCCGATTACAAATGCTGAATCAGAGGTCGTATTCTTCCGGATATTACAACGACTTCAACAACACCGAACTTCTGATAATTTCCCAAGCATTACAACAATACTACGGTATTATTATTTTTGGCATAAGGCCTATTTACAACTACTAAATAAAAAGAAAATAAGAAGGAGGAGATATATATATATGCTATATGTATATATATATTGGTACATTCGATCTGCTCTGCACTGATGCTTCTTATATAGCAATCCAGATGAAGGCCGGACCGGGCCGGGTCATAGCCGGACTGGGCCGGTGTAATCATTACATTCATCTCCCCTTAATTTCCAATTTTCGGATATAAATTATATATTTTGGAATAAAACTTCTAAAATTCATATCTCGAGTTCTGGATCTCCAAACAACATGATTCAAGAGGCATCGGAAAGCTCTCGGAAAAATCTACAACTTTCATGAAGGACTCTTCTTCAGAAAATGTCGTTTTGATGAGCCATTCGTTTGTCGAAGATATTTCTCGATTACCACTAAATCGAATCGATTAGCCACTTGACAACTTCGATTGACCACTTGACCACTTAAGCAATTCGATTGACCACTTAAGCTCGTGACACTCTCTAAATCCTTTCAGAGATATGATTATACTTCAAAATGTCGATTCTCGGGGTCTTGGCTTATACATCTGCAATAAAATACCATAAATACCCACGTAAATCTGACACGACATTCCGATTTACTAAAATCGGTACAAAATGATAACTTTTCACTATTATTACTAAGTTTTACTACTAACTACTCTAAACTATAAAGATTAACACTTCATACTATTTATATCATAATTTCATATATTTTATATAGAATTTGTTGATATAGTATCAAGGAAAGGTAAAGATAGTATCATGGAAACGAGCATACTTCTGATCAGTTTTAATCTTTTTAATTTGATCTTTAGGTGGGTAAGGTAAAGATTCTACATCTATAACCTTTGATCCCAAAGTCATTTTCTCTTTTCCTTTCTCCTTAAACTTTTGAGTATTACTTGATCGCCAAGTATCATGATCTTGAGTTTTTTCTTTTAAAACATTCCCTGAATCAATCTCTACTTCAGATTCCTTCAGTTCTTCTTGTTTTTCATCCTTATTTTCATTATCTTCTATTCTAACATGTTCCTTAAATAAAGTCCTTAAATCTTTATCCATGGGATCTTTCAAAATCCTAGGGATTTTTACCCATTTTTCACCTTCATTCTCAGGTTCCAAACTTCTATTCCTTTTCAAGAAATTCTCTATAATTTCTTCTTCCTCATCGATGAATTCAAGTTCATCTTTAGTTTCATCATTTTTTCCATCTAAATCATTTTCTACTTCATTATTTCCAAGTTTTCTACTCCATTACTACCATAGAGTTTTCTACTTCTCGTAACTACAACATTTACCTCTCTTGGGTTTCTTTCAAGATTGCTTGGTAATCCTCCGTGAGGTCTCTTGTTATTACGCTCACCTTCCCTACTCAAATGATCTTCCATATTCCTTAATGAGGCTTCTATCGTTCTCATTCTCGGTATCATGTCCACTCATAGATGTTTTCATCGAACTCAAATCCTTAGAGACTGCACTCATAGAAGTCATCATTGTTTCCATATTCTTAGCTTGAGTAGATACTACACCCATCATATTTTCCATTAGTTTTTCCCATTTTTCAACTCCTTCTGCAGTTGAGTTGAACTTTGAGTTAATGGTATACTTTGAGTGGTATGTTGAGGATAGGATCTGGTAATGATTGTAAATTCGATTAGATGTATTTTCTTGATAAACTTGATTATTATTCATATTCCTATACTCGAATCGATATGGCGGTTGTCCTTGCTTACTAGGGTTTTCGGACCATCGAAAAGTAGGGTGATCTCTTCTAATAGCATTAAACGAGTTTGAATATGCATTGTTCAAATTCTATCTTCAAGAAGAAAACTCACATCTTCTCTTGAATATCCTGTTGGTTCTTCGATCCCTAATGGCATATTATCCTGATTTGAGTATTCAGTTGGTGTACTATTTTCTGAACTTTGGTTTTTGTTCGATTGTAGGCCATCAAATTTCCTACTCAAATTTTCTAAATGTGCTAGAACTTCCGTATTAGATGTACATTCTCCCGCAAAAGCTACTTTTCTCGGTGCTAGAACCGGTTTCCCACATTCTCGTTATTTTTGGAAATCTTTTCTATAGCATCGTAAACTATTTGAGCTTCACTCATGATTAAAGAAACACCACATGCATGATCTACATCTGCACGTGAATCTTTTCATAATTTACTGACGTAAAAGTTGAATTTGCATATCTAAGGAATAACCATGGTCGGGACAGGACTCTTAACAATTTTTAAATCTTTCCTAGGCATTCCCAAGCGCTTTCTTCGATCCTCGTCTAAAGTTAGCAACCTCGACTTTTAATTCCAAATTTCGTCCCAGAGTGAAATATTGTTTGAAATTCAGTTTGAATATCCTCCCAACTAGTAAGTGAATGATGTGGAAGAGACATAAACCAATCTCGGCTAGTCCTTTTAAAGAAAAAGGAAACATAGTCATCCTCGTTAGTTCCTTATGAGCACCTTGACTTTTGGTCAGTATTGCACAGCTTCTTCAAAAAGATAGAGATGATGATGTGGATCTTCATCATCCTCTCCTAGAATTGGGCTCTTGCGTCAAATTAAACCAAAAGATGAGATTTAATTTCAAATTATTCGCTCCTACATTGAGTAAAAGTATGGGATTATTAGTCCGGTTTCTTCTTATGGTTTGATCACGATATAGGTCTCGGGTTTGGTGGGTTATTACGATTATTCTCGTTCCGATCTTGATTATTTCTATTATTTTGATTTTGATTATTATTAGGGTTAACAGGTTTTGTCCATGCCCTGAGCATGATCTAGCCTCTGCTTCATTTGTTTCATCACTAGTTTCAAATGCATTTCTATTTTTATTAGAAGATGATTCCGTTGGAGATTTTCCAAGAGTCCTAAGCTCGCTTGACCACGCTTACACTCTATTCGTAAATACCTTTCGTAGCGCTTTATGTCAGCTTATAAGGAGTAAGTGAGGCTTTACCGATTCTCGGTCATCAACTAACTAAAATAGAAAAATGCTCGAGTTTTATAGAAGAAGAAAATTAGTACTAAAAGAAAGTAGATACCAACGAAAAATAAAATAGAAATGAGATAAGAAAAGTGTTAATTTATCCTCGAGAATTTTGAGCTAATATAAGTAGTAACCATAGACACAAAGAAAGAAATTAGCGACGTTGTCCCCAGCAACGGCGCCAGAAAGCTGACGGACGTTTTCTAGTGCTATACAATCCTTACCGGGTCAAATCATAGTGCTAGTGTGGTGAGTCAGAGTGTCGAATCCTCAGGGAAACGTGGTAATTCTTTTAAGTGTGGTTAAACACCAAAGAGCTGTTATTAACTCGATCTAAACCGCAATTTTATAACACAGATTACTACTATTCTACTTAACATAAAGTAAATGTGTAATTTAAAAGTTATTCTAATATAATATATACAGATATATAAATATATATATAGATGTACATGGATTGTAAAATATATATATATATGTATATATATATATATATATGTATATATATATATGTATATATATGTATATATATATATATATATATACCAATATATAGTTTATAATAATAGACTAGACAAATAATTTTATAGAACTAGCCAAAGTTTATATAATTGATTTATACAATCTTTTTCAAGAAATGTAATGTGCTCTATCTTTCCTTTTATATTAGGTCCAATTGAGTAAATGAAACGGTGCACTCCTGAGGTTAACAATTCCTCCTCACACGAAAGCGTATGAAATTGTCATATGTCAAATTGTCATCGCTTAATCTCCACAACCGCCCCATGCTAATCTCGCTTAGTCTCGAGCAGTACCGAGTACAAATATACCCGGATAAAAGAGGTTATTCCGCTTGTCGACGGCCGATGTTATTCAAAAGGCTCCGGTTGTCGCGGATCGATTTAACTTTCGGTGTTAGTTTCAATTAAACCGTTGATTTTAACATTATTACTATCTTGAGCACAAATTTAATAAAATTCATCTTTCCCAAGACAAATCGCCGGTAGGAAATAGATTCCGTTGTCACGCCGCACGCCAATTTTACCCTCCTCCTGCTTTCTATCTTTTATCTCATATCCTAACTTCTCTCGGTCGGTTCATCATTAGGTTATATGTTGCGATTCATCTTGGTTAATTACGCCAATCCGAATATTATCAATACGTTGCAAAATAGAAAAAGATTCAATTAACTCAATTTTAGTAAAATTTTACTTAGACAAAGATTCATTTACCAAAAGATCGAAATAAAACGATTACATAACTTTGGCTAGTTATTAGATTTAGCCTAAAAACATTATAACGACTAAAAGATAAAAACAAACATAACAAACGTAAATACTTTAGAAATTTTACCCGATTACAAATGTCGAATCGATGTCGATTCTTCCGGATATTACAACGACTTCAACAACACCGAACTTCTGATAATTTCTCGAGCATTACAACAATACTACGATATTATTATTTTTGGCATAAGGCCTATTTACAACTACTAAATAAAAAGAAAATAAGAAGGAGGAGATATATATATATGCTATATGTATATATATATTGGTACATTCGATCTGCTCTGCACTGATGCTTCTTATATAGCAATCCAGATGAAGGCCGGACCGGGCCAGGTCATAGCCGGACTGGGCCGGTGTAATCATCACATTCATCTCCCCTTAATTTCCAATTTTCGGATATAAATTATATATTTTGGAATAAAACTTCTAAAATGCATATCTCGAGTTCTGGATCTCCAAACAACATGATTCAAGAGGCATCGGAAAGCTCTCGGAAAAATCTACAACTTTCATGAAGGACTCTTCTTCAGAAAATGTCGTTTTGATGAGCCATTCGTTTGTCGAAGATATTTCTCGATTACCACTAAATCGAATCGATTAGCCACTTGACCACTTCGATTGACCACTTGACCACTTAAGCAATTCGATTGACCACTTAAGCTCGTGACACTCTCTAAATCCTTTCAGGGATATGATTATACTTCAAAATGTCGATTCTCGGGGTCTTGGCTTATACATCAGCATTAAAATACCACAAATACCCACGTAAATCTGACACGACATTCCGATTTACTAAAATCGGTAGAAAATGATAACTTTTCACTATTATTACTAAGTTTTACTACTAGCTACTCTAAACTATAAAGATTAACACTTCATACTATTTATATCATAATTTCATATATTTTATATAGAATTCGTTGATAAAACATAATAATATAACGTATATTTAATCATATAAAAGTAGTATATCAGTCTTCCTCCTGAATGGGATGTTAAGGCATATGCCATTGAGGAGGGTAAGGATGCTGAGTTTATCATGAAGGACGAGCTTATTGGGATCCTTATCGCTCACGAGATGCACTTAAAGGCTTGTAAGAGAGATAAGAGTCTTCCCCGTAACACCGCTCTTAGAGCTCATGAATCTGAATCTGAATCTGAGGCATCTGAGAGTGAAGGATAAGAGGAGGACTATGCAATGCCGGTTCGTAACTTCAAAAGGTTCTACAAATTCCAAAGACAGAACTCAAAGAACACCAAAAAGCATAGTGGAAAGCATCATGGCAACAAAGAGTAAGATTGGACTACAACCGCACAATGCTACGAATGCAAGCAAGTTGGGAATATTGCAAATGCCTGTCTAGATGAAAGAGTGACAAGTCAAAGAATAATTTTGAACCTAATTCCAAGTCAAAGTTACATTTAAAGTCCAGATCTCTCAACAATTTGCAAGGAAATTCAAAGAAATAATCCAAGAAAAGTAGTAAAGAGATGGCAGCTTGGACAAATAGTTCGGAGTCAGATAATGATAAAAACTCCAAAGCATCCGAACAAGAGAACCTTTGTTTCATGGGTTACTCGCAACCTACCAATGACACAGAGGATGGGGTACAAACTCATCATTCACCAATGAGGAGCTGCATGCACTTAATGAGTCCCTAGCTAAAGAGAGTTTAGAATTCAAGGGTAAACTAGAATAAATAAACGAACTTAGGCTGTATAAAAACGACGAAGTCGTGACACTTATAAACACACTAAGTTGTTTAGAGATAAAGCATCAAGATACCTAAATTGAGAATAACTCCTTGAAACAAGAAGTTGTCAAGTTGAAACAAGTCATCTCATGACTTAAGGAGGAAAATTCACACCTTCATAGACAAATCTCATCGATCAAATATAAGGGGAAACAAGTAAGTGGTTTAGGAACCCAACCCAAACCAACTACTCCTGCCTCAACTACAAAAAACTTGACGCCTAAACCTATCGCCTTAGAGCACTAGAAGAAAAATAAATTACCTAAGGCACCAAAAGCACCCATTCAACAAAAGAAAGCTTCATTTACAAAATCACACACCTCACCGCGTTCTTCACCGAAGCATCACGCATTCAAGTACGAAAATAAAGGTTCAAGGAGATTTTCTCAAAAGAATTATTCTTCTCACACTTGGAAGAACACTAGCTTCTATCAAACTGCATATCATGATCCATTCATACACCAAGCACCTAACTACACTTTCCGGTACCCCCAATTTGACCATTTCTTGCCTAGATGTTTTTCTGGCAAAATCAATTTGGCGGGTTACAGCCTAACACATACCAGCCCGACCCACATCACTATGGCCAGTCCACCCAAACCAAAAAGACTGCACATAAACCAAGGGTAAAGCAGGTATGGGTTCGAAAGGACTCCCTCAGATCTGATACTAACCCTGAAGGACCCAAGAACTAAGGGTACCAACCAAATCTTGTATTGAAGGTGTGTTTCAAGTCTAGAATCTGAAACAGCAATACAAACAGGTCTTTGGATAGTGATTGCTCCAGGCATATAACCCGAAACAAGGCACTCTTCAACAACTATAAATCTAAATCCAACGGCAGTCTGGTCACATACGGAGACAACTTCAAAGGTAAAATCATTCTTGATGGCTCAGTCAGTAACACTAACACCCTTGTTGTTCAGAGCATTTCACAACTATGTGATGCTGGTTGAGATGTTGCATTTGATAAGGGTATTTGTAAGATAAATGATAGTCACAGAAAGGTTGTTCTAACTGGTCATCGTATGTTGAACATTTATACGATCGAATTGGACAACCAAATTGACTGTTCAATTACTTTCCTAGTATCTAAACATGATAATGCAAATCTTTGGCATCGTCGCCTAGGTCATGTAGGAATTTCCACTATTTAGAATCTGTGCAAACGGAATCTGATTCGTGGACTACCTAAGGTAGATTTAGAAGAGTTCAAAGTTTTCGAGCCATGTATCCATGGCAAACAAACTAGAACATCTTTCAAATCTAAGCATGATGTCATATCCAATCGCATACTAGAGATGTTGCACATTGACTTATTTGGTCCAAGTAGAGTCAGGAGTCTCGTTGGGAAACATTATGCGCTAGTTGTTGTGGATGACTATTCGAGATATACATGGGTTCTGTTTCTGTCTCACAATAGTGAGATTTTTAAGGCATTTTCCACTTTGGTGAAACAATTACATAACATATTTGATATATCTGTAGTTTCTTTTAAAAATGATATGGGTGGCGAATTTGTGGATACCGAACTTATTAAGTTCTGTGAGTATTTGGGTATCCTTCATGAATTTTTCACTTAAAAATCCTCAACAGAATGGCGTATCGAGATCATGTTATTTTGACGCGAGGGTTTTTTGTATCGTGATCATGTTATTTGTATTCCTCGTTGTTCTATGCGTGACTTGTTGGTGCGTGAGGCATATAGTGGTGGTCGTATGGGTCATTTTGGCATTACTAAGACGCTTGATATGCTTAAGTCCCATTTTTATTGGCCTCGTATGAAAGTTTATGTTGATAAATATTGTGATGCTTGTATCACTTGTAAGGCTGCTAAATCTACATCCAGCCCCCATGGTTTGTATCTGCCCCTTCCCATTCCTACACAGCCTTGGACTGATTTATCTATGGATTTTGTGTTGGGCTTACCCCGTTCTAAGAGTGGTAAGGATTCTGTGTTTGTGGTGGTGGATCGGTTTTCTAAGATGGAACACTTTATTGCATGCTCTAAAGCTAATGATGCTTCTTATATTGCTGATTTGTTTCTTAAGGAAGTTGTTAAATTGCATGGTGTGCCTAGAACAATTGTGAGTGATAGGGATTCCAAGTTTATTAGTCATTTTTGGAGAGTTTTGTGGATGCGTTTAGGAACTAAGTTGCTTTATTCTACTGCATTTCATCCTCAAACTGATGGTCAAACTGAAGTTGTTAATCGTGTATTGGGTCAGTTGCTTCGTTGTCTTGTTCAGAAAAATCTCAAGAATTGGGAAGCTTGTTTACCTTTCACTGAATTTGCTTATAATAGGTGTAAACATTCAGCTTCTAAATTTACTCCTTTTGAGATGGTTTATGGTTTCATTCCGGAAACACCTTTTACCTTGGCTCCTTCACCCGATGTTGCGCAGGTTAGCTTGGATGGTGAGCGTAAGGCGCTTGTTCGTGAGCTACATGAGACAAAGAAGGAAGAATGTGGAGGCACCACACGTCGGCGGTATGCTAAGCAAGCTAATAGGGGTCGCAAGGAAGTCATCTTTGAACCTGGCGATTATGTTTGGTTACACATGCGCAAGGATAGGTTCCCAAAGCAACGCAAGACCAAACTACACATGAAAGGTGAAGGACCGTTCCGAGTGCTCGAGAGGATCAACAACAATGTTTACAAGATTGACTTGCCACCAGATTGGAATATTTCTCCTTCTATCAACGTGGCTGATTTGACACTTTTTGATAATCCCTTTTATCTGAGGACAGATCCCTCCCAACCGGGAGGGAATGATGTGATATATGATGAACTTTATGTTGAGGAGCCAGGCCCATTAGCACCCATGAAGAAGAGTGATCCATTGGTCATTAGAGATGGACCATTGAAAAGGCTCCAAAGGAAGAGAATGAGAGAAGCCTTGAATACCTTGCTAAAAGAAATCCATGAAGAGTATGGGCAGCCCAAATGGAGTGATGAAGCTTCAATATTATAAATTCACTACGCTTTTGGGCTTAAGGAAAACGCCTAGTTTAATTAGTCTTTTTATTTCAGTTTTGTGTCAATAAAGGCTAGTTGGGCCTGAAGTGTGGTTTTGCGAAGCCCATCTAGTGGGAGGTGCATTTTTCATTTAGGTTTGTTTAGTTTTCGTTAGTTTTTCCGTCCCACATTGGAAGATGGAACATTGGGTCGGTTTTTGTAGCCTATATGTAGGCCAACACTATCTCTTTTATGAGCAACATATATTTGAGCAAAATTTTATTATTCGATTAAGCTTGTCTTAATTGTGCAAGTTTATGTGTGAGATTCTCTTGGATTGGAGGATCGCCCCTTTAAGAACTTATCAGCGTAACCGAGCATTACGTTGTGGCGTTCCAACCGTAGTCTTAGATTAAGATACGGATCATACATCTCATTGGTTACAATTCAGTTTCTTCCTGGGCAAACAAAGGATTTGATTCGTAAGGATCACATCAGGAAGACTGTGGTTGTGATGAGCTGGTGAAGAGGCAATTCAACCCTCCATGGACCAGTGTTTCAAACAATTGAAGAGCAGCAATTTTACCTGTTCTACAAGTGTTTAGATAGTGAAGCTAGGGATTAGTCAAGGACTATCGATTTAGAACTTTTTGTAACCGGGCCATCTCAAAGAAATTCTAGTGGAATTTTCCTCCGCATCACAGGGGAAGAGGGGACGTACAGGATTACACCACCTGGAACCTCTATAATTCTTGCTTATTTACTTTACGCATTTATTTACTTCATTACAGTTATAATTATCTAGTTTTCGTTCTGAAACCGAGTCAGCAAACTTTTGTTAACTTATATTTGATAAAGGCTAAATTAATCTGCTGCCGGTTAACTAGACTAAGAATAAGTCAGTATTGACTTATACTCAGTAGAGTTAGCTTAACTCCACACAAGTTTTAATTGAACCTTAATTTGTTTTGAATCCAGTTTTAGGGTCAAGTTTATTCCCCCCCCCTAAACTTGTGTTATCCTTTCCAAGGGACCAGCTATGATCCAGTATCCTGACGCATTCTTGAGTCCATGCATGTTTCTTTTGTAGAGTCTGCTTCCATGACTGACCTGTGCACTGGTGCAAGATAGTAGTTATTCTTTAGAAAGAGTAGTTCTAGATGATGAGGAGGACTACTCCCTCCCGTGCTTAATGATTTATCAAATGGATCTGAAGTACCACCTCATGCAACTGCTCTTGAGTCAACAACAGCCATTGATGGTGACACATTAGCAAATGGTGCCCACAATGGAAATGATTATATAGCTGGTCCCGCTGGACAGCAAGAGGGACACATGCATCGTTGAAGTCGGTTTCACACGCCAGACTTAATCATTGAAGATCCCAACACAGGTGTTAGCACCCGAAGGACTATTTCTAACCCCTCTCTATCATCTATGCATGCTCTAATTTCTCGCATCGAACCATTGAATGTTGATGAGGCTCTCTCTGACTCTGAATGGGCCGTGGCTATTGATGACGGTCAAATTATACCCGTAAATGTCATCAACATTGACCTTAAATCGAGATTAATAATACGCATTTTATATTAAATCACACGTTTATATTTAATATTTAATGTTATGTGATTTATATTATGCAAATTGGTATTTAGCCGTTTTCATTATTAAAATCCGATTTATTGTGCGATAAATGCTGATTTTGTAGATCACGACAAATCGGAAGGATTAATATTATTCAATCAATTATCTCAAGATAAGGAGGGAAGAAAATCGGAGCATTAATCAAGAGATAAATTAGAGAAATCAGATCAACACGCAAGCGTGGAGTGGGGAGCAAGATAGACGAGAAAAACGATTAACGTGTGCAAATGTTAGGTTCGGTCGACCGAGCCTATAGCTTCGGTCGACCGAGTGTCAACTCTCGGTTGACCGAGTGTCAGCTTCGGGGCGGTTTCCGGCTTATATCGTGCTTATCTTCTAGAACCACCCTAAGTCGGCAAAAACCTCTATATAAGCAAGCAGCTACGAGAATTGTAACACACCAACATATACCTTAGAATATCATTCAATAAAATCACTCTATTCATATCTTGATACAATGTAGAATAATTTGAGGGTTTCCAGAGTTTAAGGGCTGCAAATTATGTAAGCCTTTATTTTCTGTTTCTTTTATTTTGAGTAATTAATCCCTCCCAATTATGCTTTATCGTTTGAATTAGTTAATCGTAGCTAGATGATGTAGATCTAGGCTATGACGTTAGGGATGTGGCGACGCCTTGTCTATGAGGATCCCATAACCTACGTCATATACTTAGTATTTATTCACGAATCTGCTTAGTTTAATTAATGCGTATCTATGTTAATTTATATGATTGCTTTACTGAATTCATCGCTTAATTGCTCGTATGATGAAACACTGAGAGATATATTCTAGGATGTAATCTGGGGATGAAATCGTTTGGGTGACCGAATGGAATCATTCGGTCGACCGAGTGTCTATGCTCGGTCGACCGAGCCCCTATTTGTCTGTTAGTTAGTCCGCCACGTCTTTATGGTAGGTTTAGCTTAGTAGGATTTATTATCTCAGTAGGTATGGCCACGGCTACGTTGCTCGTCAGTTTTAATTAGCGTCTTTATTAGGAAATACCAATATAGGGCTCTTAGGTCGGCTCATTAATGATCTTCCGGGCTTTCAAATGAGATCTAGGTAGGTTTTGTATTAGGGAATTGACGTCACCTAGTTATACGTAGTTCGTAAACTAGCATGAGACCTAAAAGGTAATTGTTAGTTGGACGAGGGCTTGAGCGATCGTTTAGGAAGTATAAGTACGCCTAACCATAGGAATGTTGCCTAGACGAGGTGTACGATTAATATCGGCATCCTTAGAGTCGTAAGCGTGTGAGTTATATGAGATGGAGGCACCAAAAGGCGAAGTCACGTAACAATATCACAGTGATCTAGCCACCTAACCGGTGCTAAGTCAAGTTAAAGAGGATGACTCCCGTAGCCAATCTAAGATAGATACAAATGGATTGACAAAGCTAATAAGTTCGATTTATTATATAAATTATTTAGGTCCAAACGATAAAGACTATAATTGGGGAGGTTAATTACGTTGTGTCGAGTCGTGTCTTTACTTTTCTTGTCTTATGTTGGTCGTAGACCGCCTCTATGTCCTTGACATGTTTAATTAATTGTTTATATATGGAATGACCCACAATTGGTTCCCTGTGGGATCGACCTTGATTCACTATAGCTATACTACGATGGGCCTAGTCCTCTTGCTAGTATTGGTTTATGGTGGTCAAGTATTTTATAACCTGATCAGACCGCGATCAAGTTTTTGGCGCCGTTGCCGGGGAACCAACGGTCAATTTTATATATAAATAATTTTCTTATTCATGTCAAGTTTTCTGTTTTAGAGTCAGTTTTTACGTTTTGAGTCCCTCTGGTTGTCTGCTCTGTGTGACTTCGTGTTTCTGTTTATCCCCGTATGTTTAATCCGTAAGTCTGATAGCAGCATGGGAGACCATGTTAAAATCAGTCTACGGTTTGTTTTGTTTTTCTTCTATTTGCAGAAACCAGGGAAGCAATAGTCCAAGTCAATAATTTTTCAAGGGCGCCGAGAAAATAACCCAACAACATGTGGAGCTACGAATCTACAATGGGAAAAGCAATGGAAGCAATACCTTTAAAGCACCAAGATGGCTCCGGAAAAAAATTTAAGGCTTAAATTCTTCGTGGTACAATGTTGAAGGCAAGGTACTACCTTTTTTTTGCTTATGTTTTACTACCTTGTGGTTTTTTGAGCATAAGTTAGCCTATAAATAAACCTTAGTATGAATCTTGGCCCGGAGTTGGTTTGTAAGATTAATTTTATTAGTGTCGAAGGTTTTGCCCCATATCTGTCTCATCTCTAGAGGTGTGTGGGAAACATGTAGTCGTTGAAAGGAAGCGAGAGTGAATAAAGAGTTCCTCGTAGTTCTGTTAAAATCTCATTGTCCTATGCATGAGATTGCTTCTACTGGCCATGGGAGCAACAAATTGTGTAGTTTAAGCATTCACAATCTAAAGGAGACGTTGAGTTTTGGGAGAACACCATCTTTTGCTTTCGTTGATGTTTATGGTGATGGCTTCTCGGTGAACCCACCTTAAACAAAAACGAGATTACGCTTTGGGTGAAAATTTAGAAATCGAAGAATCTTTGTACATAGGTTCGGAAATGGTTTAACCATGGTCAAGGCGAGTTCAACCGAGCTTCGCTCAATCAACTCCCTCCACGTGTGATGTACGTTCTGTTAGCTTCGACAAGACTTAGCATAGCCGATAAGCCTTCGGGCTAAACGGGGCTTATCTTGACGGATTGGCCTGAACTGTCACATATGTTCCAACGAATAAGACGGCATAGGCTTGCCTACATAACCGACCTTATTCGGAGTACTTTGATTCATTGTTTCTTATTGTCAAGGCCAAAACCGTAATTAGTAACCGTAATTCACTAATCCCTAAAACGAGAGCCGAGGTAAGAGCTTTGGATAAATGGCATGGATAAATGTCGTTTCCTAGGTCTCACAACCAAAGGAAAAGTATTAATCCGCAAAAGCGACAAGCCCACCTCATATAATGCTCGAAGGGTCAAAGTCTGGCGATCCAAGAATGATAACTGACAAGGGTACTTTTGGAAAGTCGAGCTGAGGACTCTAAACTCAGAACTACTTCTTTAAAACCCTTAGGATTTCTTTTTAGGATTTTAGGTTTTTCTTTCTTTGAGTCAAATAAAAGTAACGTGACATATGTTGAGGTTTTTTATTTTGCCGTGTTCTGATGGCCATTGGGCTAAGGATGTGCAAAACTTTTTTACTCAATATAGGCCACGTGAAATAGAGTTCCGTAGGAGAGTCGAGAAATTGCTAAAGAAAAGGAAATTTAGCAATCCACCTTAAGATGGGAGCATTAAGAGAGCTTGAGAATTATTGGAAATGTAACAGATAATGATTGGTGCGAAAAGAGCAATTTTGGTCAACTTCCAAAATCTTTTAGAATGGTGATCCAAGTGAAAATTCAAAGTGGTGCGCAATTCATTCTGCAATTATCCTTATCTTTCCCTTTACACTTTTTCACCTTCAAACTTTTCGATCCTCTCACCAATCTGCCCCAACAGTTCACATTTCTAACCATTCTTTCATCGCCTCTCTTTCTTTCCATCCGTTTCACTCTCCCACTCAATCCCATTCCTTTAAACAATTCCCAACCATTAACACAATTTCTTACCCACCCTTTATCTTTTCTTACCATCCTTGTATATCTTTTTCTAAACCTCCATTTTGTTTACACAATACCTATGTGTTGCGGAATTTGAAATATTGCTAAGTTTTGTTTATTATTTTTTATCATTTTGATTTTCATGATCCTAGTTGGGGTAAGTGTAGCTCTGACCCTAGCTAGATTTTAAAGGTTTTTGGTTCGATCAAAATACAACTTATCTTTCTACCGGAAGTTTTCAATTTCACACTTTTCTGACTATTCCGGCATTTCTAGATGATAAGTTTTGTTCTGAACTATCACACCGATCAGACCTTGTTGATGACGGTTATGACTTTTACGTGATACATTGGGTTATTAGTAATTTTGAGGAGTGGCTACATCTCCCTAAGTTGTTGATATCCAATGCAAGCGGGAAGTTTCTACGTTAAGTGTTTAATTTTATCTTTAGCCAATAGGTCGCATTCAATCTGTTATACCTTACCAAGTTTCTCTTCTCCTGGATTGAATACTTTTTCGATCGAGTAACCCTCGTGTTTTCCCACGTCGGGTAATGCTTTTTGATCTTTGTCTTCTCCACCCAGTTTTAAGAATATTTAGGCGGTGGAGGTTGTAGATGAAGACCACCATCTTTAGTAGCTTGTTTGTTTTTCTTTCTATTTAGTATTTTTCTTTTTGGTTTCCCTTGTCATTGGTTGTTATAAAATAAAGTGGCTTAAACTGTTTTTAGGTGTTTATACCTCATTACTGCCACATTATTCTATAACTTCCATAGACATGGTGTTATTAACGGTTTCGTGGAGTTTATCTCCTTATACTGTGTTTTCACTTGCTTCTCCACAACGTCTTTGACATTTACTCCGATATTGTTCCTTTACTTGAGAGCCGTTTCGAGCTAAGTCTTTTCTTAAAATCTCATTTATTTTTGTCATTGAGGACAATGCCATGTTTAAGTGGGGGTAGGAGATTTAGCTATGTTATGTTATAATTGAAATTTGAATGAAACGGTAGAAAAATTGAAAAATTGAAAATTTGAATAAATACCATATTATTTATCTCGTACCCTTAGAATTGTGAGTTCCTAGCCAAAAATTGATAGAAATGAACCAAGTCTAACGTAAATACGTGATCATTTTATACTTATGCTAAGTAAATTTAAGGATATTCATGCCCGTTTTTGCAAGTAGTTATTTATTATTCAATTACTCAATTAGTGAATCGAGCATACCGCACAAATCATAATAACTGAAGAAATTATGTGTACATTGCATAGATGATTGGTTATGTAGACTTAGTGTCGATACTTATTAGCTGATGCATTCTTATATTTTAGCCATTAAAGCGGAGTAATAAGCTTGAGACGTACCTGTGTTTAACAAAATGTTAAACACTGGGCTTGTAATAACATTACCAAAGTAGCCTTGCGCTTGTGGTAATATTCGATGCGATATTTGATCTAAGATAGGGGGATACTTTAAAAAGTTTTCTTCCTTGAGATTTATAGTATTTGAAAAATATGAAGATATGAATTGAAGATATTCAACTCTTTAAGAGGCTTTGAGTAGTACTCGGTCTCCAAGTCCAAAAACCCTATAGATACGCTCTTGCTTATTGCTCTAGTGCTTCAAAAAATAAAAGGCATAAGAAGTATGAATACTGAAGTTGGTGGGTTGAGATTACGAAGTCTGCATAAACTCTAATCTTGCCACGAATATATAGAAATAAATGCACATGCACACATCACTTCGATTCATAGTGAGTAGTGAATAATGGATATCTTATGAGCATGACTAGTATGAGTTGACTTGAGCTTCTTGCGTAAGTATGATTTGACCATAGAAAATGTTGACTTGGGAAATGACTTATTGATGCTTTGTTCGGGACGATCAAAGTCTAAGTGGGGGGTAGTTGATGACGGTCAAATTATACCCGTAAATGTCATCAACATTGACCTTAAATCGAGATTAATAATACGCATTTTATATTAAATCACACGTTTATATTTAATATTTAATGTTATGTGATTTATATTATGCAAATTGGTATTTAGCCGTTTTCATTATTAAAATCCAATTTATTGTGCGATAAATGCTGATTTTGTAGATCACGACAAATCGGAAGGATTAATATTATTCAATCAATTATCTCAAGATAAGGAGGGAAGAAAATCGGAGCATTAATCAAGAGATAAATTAGAGAAATCAGATCAACACGCAAGCGTGGAGTGGGGAGCAAGATAGACGAGAAAAACGATTAACGTGTGCAAATGTTAGGTTCGGTCGACCGAGTGTCAACTCTCGGTTGACCGAGTGTCAGCTTCGGGGCGGTTTCCGGCTTATATCGTGCTTATCTTCTAGAACCACCCTAAGTCGGCAAAAACCTCTATATAAGCAAGCAGCTACGAGAATTGTAACACACCAACATATACCTTAGAATATCATTCAATAAAATCACTCTATTCATATCTTGATACAATGTAGAATAATTTGAGGGTTTCCAGAGTTTAAGGGCTGCAAATTATGTAAGCCTTTATTTTCTGTTTCTTTTATTTTGAGTAATTAATCCCTCCCAATTATGCTTTATCGTTTGAATTAGTTAATCGTAGCTAGATGATGTAGATCTAGGCTATGACGTTAGGGATGTGGCGACGCCTTGTCTATGAGGATCCCATAACCTACGTCATATACTTAGTATTTATTCACGAATCTGCTTAGTTTAATTAATGCGTATCTATGTTAATTTATATGATTGCTTTACGAATTACTGTTTAATCTGTTCTGTATGATGAAACACTGAGAGATATATTCTAGGATGTAATCTGGGGATGAAATCGTTTGGGTGACCGAATGGAATCATTCGGTCGACCGAGTGTCTATGCTCGGTCGACCGAGCCCCTATTTGTCTCTGTTAGTTAGTCCGCCACGCGTCTTTATGGTAGGTTTAGCTTAGTAGGATTTATTATCTCGTTAGGTATGGCCACGGCTACGTTGCTCGCCGATTTTAATTAGCGTCACGATTAGGAAATACCAATATAGGGCTCCTAGGTCGGCTCATTAATGATCTTCCGGGCTTTCAAATGAGATCTAGGTAGGTTTTGTATTAGGAATTGACGTCACCTAGTTATACGTGGTTAAGTAAAACTAGCATGAGACCTAAAAGGTAATTGTTAGTTGGATGAGGGCTTGAGCGATCGTTTAGGAAGTATAAGTACGCATAACCATAGGAATGTTGCTCTAGACGAGGTGTACGATTAATATCGGCATCCTTAGAGTCGTAAATAGCGTGTGAGTCATATGAGATGGAGGCACCAAAAGCGCGAAGTCACGTAACAATATCACAGTTGATCTAGCCACCTAACCGGTGCTAAGTCAAGTTAAAGAGGATGACTCCCGTGAGCCAATCTAAGATAGATACAAATGGATTGACAGTTAATAAGTTCATTTATTATATAAATTATTTAGGTCCAAACGATAAAGACTATAATTGGGAGGTTAATTACGTTGTGTCGAGTCGTGTCTTTACTTTTCTTGTCTTATGTTGGTCGTAGACCGCCTCTATGTCCTTGACATGTTTAATTAATTGTTTATATATGGAATGACCCACAATTGGTTCCCTGTGGGATCGACCTTGATTCACTATAGCTATACTACGATGGGCCTAGTCCTCTTGCTAGTATTGGTTTATGGTGGTCAAGTATTTTATAACCTGATCAGACCGCGATCAGCTATGCAAGAGGAGCTCCATCAGTTCAAAATGAACGATTTATAGGAGCTAGTCCCCCTACCTAAGAAGAAATCCTCGGTAGGAACACGTTGGGTCTTTAGAAATAAGATGGATGAGAACGGAACAGTCATTCGGAATAAGGCTCGACTGGTGGCACAAGGTTATACCCACGAGGAGTGTATTGATAATGATGAGACCTATGCCCCAGTTGCTCGACTAAAAGCCATCCGACTGTTGATTGCTTTCGCATCTTCCTTAGGACTACAGTTGTACCAAATGGACGTCAATAGTGCCTTCTTGAATGGTTTCATAGATAAGGAAGTGTACGTTCGGCAAACCCCGGGTTTCGAAGATGCAAAACATCCTAACTATGTTTGTCGACATAATAAAGACCTCTACGGACTCAAACAAGCACCTAGAGTTTTAGTGTTACTTGCGAACGGTTTCGTTAAGGGAAGAGAAGATAATACCTTGTTTATAAAGAAATCGGGATCAGACATCCTAGTTGCCTATGTATATGTCGATGATATCATCTTCGGTTCTACCGACCCTGCTCTTTGTATTGAGTTTGAGACGTTGATGTTCTCTCAGTTTGAGATGTCTGCTTAAATTTCTTCCTTAGCTTACAGATCAAACAAACACCGTCCGGCACACACATTAGTCAAACAAAATACATTTGAGATATGTTGACCAAGTTCAAGTTTGATGGCCTTAAACCAGCCACAACTCCTATGAGTTCTTCTGTAAAACTTTACTTTGATGAACAGGGTGATCCGTTTGACTCTGACCTATACTGATCTATGATTGGGTCTCTCTTGTATCTGACCGCATCGACACCGGACATCCAGTTTGTTGTAGGCTTATGTGTACGATTTCAAGAAAACCCTAAGGTATCGCATTACAACGATGTTAAGCATGAATTTTGATATCTCAGGCACACACCCACACTAAGACCTTGGTACTCTCAGGCTTCTACACTCGCACTCTTCGCTTACAGTGATGCCGATTATGATGGATGTCGTTTTGAACGAAAGAGCACTAGTGGCACTGGCCAATTCTTAGGTGATAGACTTTTCTCGTGGTTCTCTAAGAAACAACCTAGGTTTGCTCTTGGTACCAGCGAGGCTGAGTATGTTGCCCTAAGTAATTGTGTAGCCATAGTTATCAGACCCGGGCCGGCCCGGCCTGGCGGTCGAACCGGTCGACCCGGTGACCCAGGACCAAAACCAGCCCGATTCAAGAATCTGACCGTTCCAGGAGCTGAACCGCTCAGAACCGGAAAACCCGGTGCTCAGCCCGGTGACCCCCCGACCCGTACCCGGCCGGTTATCTAGAAACCCGGTCTATAAAAAAAAAACTTAATTTGTTTACCAAAATAAAAGGAAAAAACGGGAAAAGGCCAAAAGGGAGCCTGGGAGCCCTAAATTGAGAAAGCTTTCTACCGAAATTGGCCTATTCTTCTTCTTCTTGCTCATGGAGAACATATGAGCTCGTCATCAAATCAAAGTGATAGAGCCGCAGTCTACACATCTTAGATTCTCAATTCTCATCAGGTAGACTTTCGATTTCTTATTTTTGTACTTACTTTTCAAAAAAAATTCCAGCAATTGAAAAATGTCAAAGCTCTGTGACCCCTCTGTTCAACTTCGACATTTCTAATCTTGGAATCTTAGTTCTTACTTCTTAGTTACATTTCTGAGTTATTCTTCGTTATGAATTATGATGAGTACTTCGTCAAATTTAACACCACAAAGTCGAAATTCAATCCAACTTCCGAAATTGGCAAGAAAATAAATGAACTATGATTTGTACTTGATAGATTAATTATTGCATCAACATTTACGTTCAGTCCCTTTTTAAGCCATGTTTATCAGTGTACTTGGAAACTTTTAAACCTTTCATAGTCCATTCATTCCTTGTAATGGCTCTGATATTGGTCTATTTCATGAATACCTTAAAGTTTGATGAATGTATATAATCTATGAAGTATGAACTTTCATTGTGGGTAAGTGATTAGTTTACCGAAGCTGTTGTTTTTGTAACATATTCAAGGAAGTAACTACAATGAAAGCTGGATGAAGGTGAAGAAATTCTGAATTTGGATGACTTGGATGATTTTGATGAAGAAGGTCAAACTAATATTGAAGAAAATGCCAAGGAAGGGAATGAAGCCCTTGCAAGAGAAGAAGATTTTGGTGGCAATGAATATGGTCATTGTTGGGAATAGATGAACTAGTTTAAATTTGAATTAATAATGTTACGAACTTACGATGCATGAACCAGCTTTTTTTTGTAAGGAACTTTGATGGTTTTTCCACTATTATCGTCATTTGTTTTGGCATCAAAAACGCTTTTCATTTGTATTTGTTATGATTTGGATATTGGATTATTTTGGAATCGATTATGGTTGTCATATTTTAGTTATTGCAGACTTTTTATGTATGAAAATATTATTTTTAATCTTATGTTGTGACCCACCGGTTGAACCGGTGACCTGGAAACTTTTCCGGGTCGATGACCGGGCCGGGTTTGATAACTATGGTGTAGCCCAGCTTTTTCGCACAAACAAAAGTTAGCAGATTTTTGCATTCCTGTGGATTGTGTTACCTGTTTATTGTGATACTATCAGCGCAATAAACTTGTCGCACAATTCTGTATTGCACATCCGGGCCAAAAATATTGACATTAGATATCATTTTATATGTGACCACGTGCAAAATGGTACTATTTCAGTACAGTTTGTCCCCACTCGCATCAAATGACTAATATTTTCACGAATCCTTTATCCCAGGGAATTTTACTGTTTCTGGAATAAGTTATGCCATTTTCTTCCGTCGGTTTTCCACTCCCCAGCTTCTTCAAATATCCTTCTTCTTCGACTTTCCTTATTCACAGATGTCTTTTTTTTTTTTTTTTTTTTTTTTTTTTTTTTTTAAACTTTTTTTCTCATATTGCTGATAATGGAATTAATGAAAGGGATGGGATTTACCTACGTTATATTAAAGGATAGAGAATTTGAACAAGGACGAGGCGAGTGAATTTCCCGTCGTTATTATTGACGCGAAACTAATAAGTGAAATTCTCTCCCCCCGTCTTTATTTATTTCCCTTCATTATTATTGACGTGAAAATCGTTTCATGTCATTATTATCGACCGGAAACATGCTCGTCCCATGATTATTCAAACCATCTTGGTTGGTATATTTACCTTCGATATTATGGATGAGAATTGATTTTTCCCGTCGATAATAACGAAGCTTTACCTTAAAATAGATCATAAAAATCATGTTTTTAAGTCAATTTGAAGGCATGACGGGGCTTGATTTCCAAATTTTTCTTTATTCTATTGCTCCGCAACAACAAGAACTTTTTTTTACAATATATACTAGAGATTTCTATTGTCAATTGATCATTAGGCAGACTGCAGTAAACAACACCAATAGCTGTATGACCGGAAGCAATGATATATATTACTAAACAATGAAATAGAAAGCCCGTGATTCTGTCATTAGGTTGCCTGATTAATATCTCCACTCATTTCAGTGGGACATGGGAGTGGAGACCTGGTTAGGGTTTAACCATTTTTATTACTAACCATGAACGATATGAGTCCATGGTGGGTTAAAACATACCATACGTCATGCGATTAAAACAATACAATTGAATCTATCACGATGAAACGGAATAATTCATTTAGATCGAATGACATAAATAGTAGTCGGGCTTGAATGCTACATGGTAGAATCAACAATTAGATTAGAGTACATGAATAGCGGAATAAATAATCGATTGTTTCATATATCCATTGTTATTCAAATTCCTCTCGCTCTGTTTGCCGCAAAGATCCAAATGCTAGAATAGGACAAAGAGAAGAACTATATATGCATTGTAGTGACGGCATATTAGTGCTTTTAGATCATCTGGTTTAGGTCTAATTTTTTGAATAATCGATAATGTATGGTATACATACAATTTATATATAAGAAAGACGAGGACCTGAGAGTATTATGGAACATTCGAAATTAAGACCCTAATCATCATAGGATTTTTCATAATACCAATTAATTAAGGGGTTTTAAAGGCACCCCCACTTTTACTATTCACCCATTTTTTGATTTTTTTTATGAACGGAACGTTAGGACTGACACTGACGTTGCTATTCAAAAACGAAAATCAGTTGACTGACGTTTCTAAGTTGTGACATTTTTATAACGGAAACGTCGGTGCCACTGACTTTCGTTTTTGGAAACCAACGTCAGTGTTGGTTTTCAATAGCAACATCAGTGACACTGACGTTCCGTTCATTAAAAATAACCGTGGTGCCGGAGTAATTTTTTGTGATGCCGGGTGTAATGTGGTGCCGGAAATAAAAGTAGGGGTGCCTTCAGAACCCTTAATTAATTACTAAATCATTAATAATTTAACAACATAATAAATAAATAACTTTAGGGCCACAGTAATTATCATTATTATTATGCGGCTTCTATCAGCACCCGGTTTTTACTATAGGCACCCTTTATTTTATTATTTTTGAATTACTTATCTACACCACCTAATCACTACTTGCACCACAAAAATAATATAACTTTCAAATAATATACACTTTAGTCCTTTAATTTTGTAAAGTTCAAAAAACACTAACTTAATATAAATTAACCTAACTTATCTATTTCTTTCCCTCTTCCCTCTTTCTATTCTCATTTCAAAAAAAACACCCATTTTGAATCTCGCCGGCGGCACCACCGGAGACGAGCAAGCTCGCCAAAATAACGTGAATAGCACCGGTGGAGGGAACATTGAAGGAAACAAGAGCCAATCTTTGAACCAATACACGTAAGTGATGAATAGCTATTGTTTTTCCTTCATTTCGGTATTATTTTGGTTCAGTATGTATGGAAATCGGCTTTTCTCCATTTTTTTCGGCGACTTCGAACCCTGTAGACTGAGGTTGAAGGAGAAGGAATTCGCACCAGACGTCATTAATTGTGACGTTGTAATACATAAACACCGTCATTAAGCTCGACGTTTAATAGTCTGGTTGAATTTCCCTCATCTCCTTCAACGTCAGGGTTTGTGATGCCAAATATTAATATGGGCGTCAGGTTTGGTGGTGTTTTCAAATACAGAACTAAAAATGGGTCTGAGGTTTAAACGTCATCTATTTTGACGCTTGTGTTAAATCGTAATGTTGGAACGGTAGATGTTTTAGACACTTTGATAAGTTATTCCTTAAACAACACCAAAACCGACGTTTATGTTTTAACACCAACGTCCAGATCACCGACGTTGTTCTCAATTTTTTTTAAAAATTTGTCCTTTGAGTATGATTCTTGTTGCCGTGCATCGACTGTCTTGTTTTTGTTTAGGGATGGTTTTGACGAGATCTAGTGCTGTGAACAAGGAAACGAGGGATGCATCATCTGATATTGAAGTGGATCAAATTGTTAAGGATCCACGGATTCCGCCAAATAATGCACTTGTTGTTGGAAAAATTAGTTTGCGTATAAAAGGAAGCAGAAAAGTGGAAGAAAAATTGGGGATGCTAACACTGGTGAGCAAGTGGAGGGAGAAATTGACACTGGTGAGCAGGTGGAGGGAGAAAGTGTTGGACTTATTTCTTAGTTTTGATGATGAGTGCCATACTAGTTTGTTATAGTGCAAAGGCAAAAGATGTCTAGATAAAATGTATAGTTTTATTAGAGTTTGATTCATAAATAGGTTTGATCAAACAAGCATCAGAATGGGTCAAATGATTGATATCAATGAGATCGGTCTAGGTCGATGGGGTAGATAGGTCGAGAGACCGGTCAGGAACTCTGTGAAGATCAAGATCAAGGCCGAGGGTTCAAACTCATAAATGAAGGCTAAGGGATCAAACTTAGTATTTAAAGTCAAGGATATGGAATCGAATTTAGGCAAGTCTGTGATGACCTAAATCGATTACATATTACCTTGTGAAGGTCTAAGTTCCACAAGTTGGATGATGTTTGGAACTTAGTTATATTTAAAATGATGTAATCTAACTTCACAAATAAAAGTTAGATAAAAGTAATCACCGCATTCTATTTTACTGACACAAATAAGATGTTCAAAGAGATCGATTGGTATTACAATGATCGATGAACTCCGCCGATATATACCTCGATTAATTCAAGATTATTTGAAGATTACATGGATAAGAACAACAACTACCTCCGACTTATCAAGCAAACCAAGGGTTAGATTAAAAAGACGTTGGGATGATCCATATTTTTATCCATTGGATACAAGTCAAAGGGTGGGATGACCGCCTCACAAAAAGTAATCCCGATGAAGGTCACCCTATGAATAGTGACAGATTGGTTAACAGATGGGACAAATACAAGGAACGGTCACATTTGAATTTCAAATGCAAGTCACATGCATTCCTACCTATAAATAGAAGACTTTCAACTCAAGAAAAGAACGATGAATTTTTGGGATAAACTTTAAGTGACAATACTTGGAATAAAAAAACACCATCAACTTACCGAGCTTAAGGTCAGCCGATCTAGTTATTTTCTTCAAGTGCATTACGTGTTCAAGCTACATCAAGCATACACACTTGAAGACCGCAAGTCGCTTGATTACATCATCCTAATCAAGCTCGCTTTGCAATTGAATCATTTATTTGATTCATTCTTTATTTTATAAAGAACTCTGCTTGAAGACAAAGAAAGCATCTGTTAGGTGTGAAAGATTTGTTTGTGGTGGAGCCAGTGAAGAGGCAATCCTACCCTTCAAGGACCAAAGGGAAGACTAAGGAGCAACAATTCTACCTGCTCCCGCCAGCTTGTGAAGCCATAGTCATTGGTGAAGGACAAACAACTTAGGAATCTTTGTAACAAATACTACATCAAAGATCTCTAGTGAATTTCCTCCAACATCACAGGAGAAGAGTGGACGTGCAGATTACATCACCCGGAACCACTATAAAAATCGCCTACTTACTTTCTGCTTTTACTTTGCACTTGTTTTATTTTACTCATCAACCTACTTGAATCTAGCAACCGAAATCACACACCGCACTCTACCGAGTATCTAATACTTAGTATCATATTTAACAACAAGTAATAAGGCTTAAATTTTGATTTTATTCCATTTGCACAAATTTAGCAAACTCAACTATCAGTGAGACTCATCGTTTATCGCCAGACCTCATCAAGTCTCAAGACTCTGAAGTATCGCAGATCATCTTTGAAGTTGCAATTTGTTAACTCCAAAGTTTTAAGTGTTAAGTTTATTCACCCCCTCTAAACTTAACCAAAGCCTTTTCAAGGGACCAACAGCTTGGTATCGTGAGCGGTGCTTCATTCAAGAGAATCTTACTTGTTGTGCTTGTGAAAATCTTTAAAACTTTCTTTCAAGTTCTTCGATTTTCAAGACTTGCATCATGGACAACACACAGTATGCTAGAACTATGTTGATGTGTTCTCTTGATGATTTGATGAGTATAAACGTCCGAATGCGTGCATATCTTGCTGCTACTCATGATGAGATGATGAATGTACTAAGCGAAGGACCACCACCTGGAGATTACAAAGGCAGTAACAGTGGGTGACAGAACTGAGTACATTCCTAAACCAAAAAGAGAATGGAATGCAGAAGACAGAAAAAGAGCAAACCTCAACAACATTGCTATTGATATCATCTACAGAACCTTGGATAGCAATATGTACATGAAGGTCAAATATTGCAAGACTGCAAAGGAACTTTGGGATAAGATTCACTTAATCTGTGAAGGCACTGATGCAATAAAGAAGAACAAAATCAGTGTGGCCAGAAAAAGATTTCAAAAGTTCAAGATGCTACCTAATGAAACCATTGAGCAAATGGAATCAAGATTCAATGCTATACTGGATGAACTTACCCTGCTGAGTGTAAGTTATTCAAAAGAGGAAGTAAACACCAAAATCTTGGAAGCTTTACCTGCAAGAGATGTTTGGAAAATGAAGGTGACTGCAATTGAAGAAATGAGAAAGTTGCATGAAGAAGATACCTTCAAATTGTTTTCGAGATCTCAAGGCCTATGAATTTAGCAAGAAACTTGTACTGAGATCGAAAGGAAGAGCCAAAGACCATCGCCTTGGCTGCTTCACATCATGAAGAAACATCGGGAGGACAGGATGATATGCTAGATGAAATGCAAGAGCAAATTGCCCTACCGAGCAAGAAAATCGTAATGATGAAGACCGAAAGGCCCCTACAAGAAATTTCACAAAGAGGCCTCTTGAAAGAAGGAAAGAAGAACCAAAGAAAGATAATGACTATCTATGCTTTCATTGCAAGAAACCAGGACACTTCGCACTGATTGTCCCGAGTTGAAACAAGGCAAGGAACTCGATTATCTTTGCTTCAACCGTAGTAAGCCTGGACATTTTAGACTGATTGTCCGACCTCATCAAGACCAAGAGTCAACAAAGAAGACATGGCAAGAAGGCTATGGTTGTTTGAAGATGAATCGAGGATATGAAGTGGAATCTGAAAGGAAATGAATCGATGATACAAAGACTCAAGTCTTTGATATGGAGGATTATGCTTTGATGGCCAATATGGATGAAACTGAGGAGGTATACAACACTGTATCTATAAACACTCCTGCTGGAAGTGATTGTGAATCAACCTGTGGTTCAAATCCTAAAAATTCTGACAACAATGAGACTTTGGATGCCATCCTTAATCAACCGAGGATAATACAATCTGCTATGAGGTTGTGAAGGCTGAAAAGAAGCTCTTGAATTGGAAGTTGGAAGATTGAAAGTTGAATTAAGGGTTCTCAAAGGTAAAGAAAAGGATGTTGGATGTAATCGTGGTAAGTCTGCTTAACATCCAGCTAGATCTCAATCATTTGAACCATCATGTTCCACTATCAGATACAAATCGGAAAGCCTTATGGAGATAGAATCGGGCTTGGATTTGGAACTCAACAATCTAACAAGAGTGGATCCAAGAAGGTCATCGAACCTAGCACCGCAATGGTCCTAAGTTTGTACCGCACTAGATCCAACTCCCAGTAAAGTTGCTGAAGCAGTAAAACCCAATGAGAATGCTTCAAGGAAGCAAAATTAGAAGTCTAAGAAGTCAACAGCTCCTAGTAAAAAGAATAAATCCAATAATAGGACTGCTGTGCCTTCTAAGCCTACTGATAGCAGACCTACTACCAAGTCTGCTGGACCACAGAAGGGTAAGAAACAGAAATATTCCAAGGATAAGAATCCTAAACCCAAAAATGTTGATCATTCAAGGGATACTTATCTCGTGGGGAAAGGTAGACTGCTCCCCTCGATGATGATGATTGGAATATTCCCATCATCTAATGCTGAGACAAGAAGTATAACCATACTGCTAGGGTAAAACCTAGGCAATGGAATCAAAGAGAGGACTTACACAAGACCTCAAAGCACTCTCATATTACAAATTGTTCCTAACAGACGAAGACACCTATGGTTATGCAAATGTTTCTAACAACAAGAATCATTTCAAACAAAGATTATGTACCAAAAGGCCGTAAAACATATGTGGTTCCTACACAACCTCACTGTCAGAACTTATGGATGTGTGGAATACATGTATGAACCAAAGTATGAACCAAAGTATGACACATTTAGGAGAAGACCTTATGGAAACATACCAAGGGTCATGCTTGCCACTGACCACTATGGACCCAAACTGGTTTGGGTACCTAAAATGCATTAACTTTGTTTTGTAGGGTGTCTGGTACTTTGACAGTGGATGTTCCAGACACATGACAAAGAATAAGCACTGTTTAACAAACTTTGTGGCAAAAGATGGTCCAAGGGTGAATTTTGGCAACAAAAATACACCTGGATATACAAGAGGATATGGCACACTTATCAGAAATGGACTTACAATCAAGAATGTTGCATATGTGGAAGGACTGGATTACAACTTGTCGAGCCTTTGGACAATTACGTGATATGGGATACAAGGTCACTTTTGACAAAGACAACTGCATTGTCATTAGTGAAAGAGGTGATCAAGTTGTACTTGCTGGTAGAAGACAACAGAATATGTATGTTGTGGATTGGTCTACTGCAGTTCCAGAAACTTGCCTGATTGTGCATACCAAATCTGAACTCAATTGGTTATGGCACAAGAAGTTAAATCACTTGAATTTTGATGATATTAATCAGTTGGTGAAAAAGAAGTTAGTGATTGGTTTACCTGAGATCACATTCAAGAAGGATGCTATATGTGATGCATGTCAGCAAGGTAAACAGATAAAGTCAAGTTTCAAGTCAAAGACTAAACAATCAACTAATAGAGTGTTGGAGCTGATGCACATGGATCTTTTTGGACCAATAACTCCAACAAGTGTAACAGGAAAGAAGTATACCCTAGTGGTTGTGGATGATTACTCTAGATACACTTGGGTGATATTCATGAACAAGAAAGGTGAAACACTTCAAAGCTTGCCTAATCTTTTGAAGAGATTACAAAATGAGAAAAGTTTAACAGTCATAAAGATAAGATCGGATCGAGTCTTACCGAATTTCTCAACAAGTTATAAGAGAATATTGTGAATGAATGGTGTACTACATCAACTTGTCTTTCTTTGGTACACCTCAACAAAATGGGGTTCTTTGAAAGAAGAAATGAACCTTAAAGGAAGTTTGGAAGAACAATGATTTGTGAAGCTTTGCTACCGAAAGATATTGAAATGAAGCAATAAATACAAACATGCTATACACAAAACAGAACATCAAGAAACAAGAAGTCAGCCAAGACACCTTATGAGATCTGGAATGGAAGGATACCCAATATATCCTATTTCCATCCATTTGGAAGTAAATGTTTTATCCTAAATCATAAAGTTCATTTGAAAACATTCCAACCAAAATCAGATGAAGGGATATTCTTGGGATATTCTTCAGTCAGCAGAGCATTCAGAGTACTGAACAAGAGGTCACTAAAACATGAAGAAACAATCCATGTTGTGTTTGATGAACCTAAGTTTACTGGAATGGAAGATGAAGATCATGAACCTACTAAGAATCAACAAAGTCACCGATCCAGTTGTGTTGAAGTTTTGGAAAGATTCAATGACTTGAAAGTCTCTGATACTGCCCCTGCTGAACACCCTACTGATAATGTTACAGATGCAACAATCAAGCAATTCAAGGATCTGGCGACCCCGTAGAGAAGAAACTACAAAGAGACCCTACCAAGATGATGTTCCTGTTAATCAAAACAACCGAATCCACAATGGTTAAGGAATCACCTCTTTGAACAAGTTATTGGCAATGTATGACCAAGGTGTGAGGACTAAAGACAACCTGGAAGCTATGTTCACTTGTTTTCTATCTCAAATAGAGCCTAAAGTTGTTGAAGAAGCAATTTCAGATCCAGATTGGATAATTGCTATGCAAGAGGAATTGAATGAATTTGAAAGAAATCAAGTTTGGACACTTGTTGATAGGCCAAATCATGCAAATATCATTGGTACTAAGTGGGTATACTGAGAATAAACTTGATGAATCTGGTACCATTGTGAGGAATAAGGCCGACTAGTTGCAAAAGGCTATTCTCAAGTCAAGGAATAGATTTTGATGAAACTTATGCACTGTTGCAAGATTGGAAGCTATCAGATTATTCTTGGCACATCTTTGCATATAAGAACTTCAAAGTATATCAAATGGATATCAAAAGTGCATTTTGAATGGCATTCTAGAGGAGGAAGTGTATGTTCAAAGAACCTCCTGGTTTTGAAGTTAAAGATCAAGAAGATAAAGTGTATAGACTCAACAAAGCACTTTATGGACTAAAACAAGCACCAAGAGCATGGTATGAGACTCTATCTCAATTCTTGGTGGACAATGGTTTTACAAAAGGGACCATTGACAAGACACTTTTCGAATCGTGAAGGGGACAAAGACTAACTTGGTACAAATTTATGTGGATGACATAATTTTTGGTTCTGAAAATGATCTACTTTGTGAAAAGTTTGCAAATCTAATGAAGAGTAAATTCCAAATGAGTATGATGGGAGAAATGAACTACTTTTTGGGATTGCAAGTTAAACAGATGAAAGATGGAATCTTCATTCATCAAACCAAATATACCAAGGAGTTGCTGAAGAAGTTTGGTATGGAAAACAGCACTAAGAATTCAACTCCTATGAGTACAAGCATCAGATTGGATGAAGATAAAGAAGGCAAAGATGTTGATCAGACCTTATACGTAAGGATGATAGGCGTCTGCACATGACTCACCGCCACCAGACTGATATATCCTTTTTGTCAGAGGTGTTTGTGCAAGATTTCAATCCAAACCTAAGGAAAGTCACTTAGGTGCAGTCAAGAGAGTTCTCAAGTACATTAAAGAGACTTTGGGAGTAGGGATATGTTATTCTAAGGAAGGAAGCTTCAAAGTAATATCCTACTCAGATTCTGATTATGCTGGATGCAAGATTGATGTAAAAAAGCACCACAGAACTCAATCGCTTAATGGGAAATAGACTGGTCTCCTGGTTTAGCAAGAAACAGAATTCTATTTCAACTTCCACTGCTGAAGCTGAATACATAGCTGCTGGAAGTTGTTGTGCACAAGTACTATGGCTAAGACAACAATTAAGGGATTATGGAATTGAAGAAAAGGAAATTCCTATTATGTGTGATAACACAAGTGCAATTGCAATCACAGAAAATCCTGTTTTGCACTCAAGAACCAAACACATTGATGTGAGGCATCATTTTATAAGAGATCATGTTGAAAAGAAAGATGTGGTGGTTCTATACATCCCTACTGAAGATCAACTTGCTGATATTTTCACTAAACCACTTGACAGTGAAAGATTTGCCAAATTAAGGACTGAGCTTGGTATTATAAAGGTTGACTGATATTCAAAGAATGTACCGAATTCACCAAGGGATTAGTCTTTGCTATGTTGGGTGAGCTCACTTAGCGCATTAGTCATTGGTATCAACAATTCCATGTACTTATGTTTGGACAATTGAGCAAATGAGGTTGCCAAGGGGATTGGTCTTTGTCATGTTGGGTGAGCTCACTTGATGATCGATCATTGGTATTAAACTTCATCTTGTATTATCAATTGAACAAAACAAGAAGGAAACAAGGATCAGCAGACTGCTGAGCCCACCCTGCTGAGGATTACCCTGCTGGATGGAACGTTACTCAGTCAAAGTTATTAAAGTCAAGAAGCATATTGGCGGGATATTTATCCTATCTTTTATTACCATAGTCAAACCATCCAACGGTTACAAACGTTATGGAGGAGTAATGGGCCACGTGTCAAGACAGCATTTATTCAGAGTTAATCGTGGTTACCTCAATGTACGTGCAATGACAGTTTCAACTACCCACTGTCTATATAATCAGACTGCTACACAGCAGAATCTCTACTTGCAATTTCTGCTTTATCTCTGCAAATCCTACTTGTGTGAACACAGATTTGAGAGCAATTCTTCTTCATCTTTTTCTTAATTCAATGGCGGAAAGAGTTGAAGTTCAAATCGAATCAAGCCAAAGTGTTAGAGGATATGTTGTTGATGCAAATCAAACAGAGTTGGCCATTAATATAGGTCGAAGAATAAGGAGGTTTTGCGTGTTTGGAAAACAAACTCAATATCGATTAAAACAATTTCATATACCAATGTCATTGATTTCGGAAGAATATAGTTGTGGAAGAAGGAATCAAGCATTCAAGACCATCAGGAATCTTTGAGGAGCTTGTAATCTCCTCCAGTCTACTGAGACAAGTGTTTGGTTTTGAAGAAGTTGTAGATGGTCCTGTCAATCCTGAAGCAATGGGATTGAACAAGATGGCATTCGTGGATCAGATTAAAATAAATCAAGACACAAAATCAGTTCCTGGCATCAACTGCAGGGATATTTGGCCTGAGTACAACCTGCTGAGTAAACTAATTGCAAAGAACATACTGGGGTTGGTTGGCAGTATGGATACTCTATCCGGACCCAAGATAGAGTTGATGATAATCATCAGCAGGAGCATGAAGTTTGATTGGGTGGTTACTTTATTCATTATATGAAGAAAGTTGCCAAGGAGGAGAAACTAGGAAATGGAAATCCAAGGCCTTACCCTTAGGTTTGATGGTCCAACTCTCTCTGAATCATCTGCAGGTTCTCGACATTGAATCTGCAAACATAAATCACCCCGTATACAAGAAGGAGATTGATTATGCAATTCCTGGACTTGATGATGATGAAGAGATTGGCCGGAGAAGCCAGCGATGATGATAATGGTGGAGATGATGGTGATCTTTGGTGGTGAGCGGGTTCAACAAACTAAGAAGATATCTATCAAACCCGCTTTGCACCAAAGAAAGTCTTTGGGAAAAGAAAGGCCGGAGCTACAAGAAGACAATCGAAGTGTTAAAGCCTTCAAAGAAAACAAGGAAGGAAACAAAGACATCGCTTGAGTCTCGATGAGGTCAAGTGGAGGTTACCACCTGTTAGTCAGTAAGAAGAATCATGTTGAAATTCGACAAAACAACGAGAAAAGAAGATAGTAGAAAGAGAAAATCTACTGGACACATGATGATGATGATGATGAACTCCTATCCAAGAGAATGAAGGAGGTTGCCAAAAGAAGAAGTATGGCAAAGGAAAAGAAATGAGAACCTTGGAAAAACAAAAAGTCCAAGAAGAGGCGCCAGTAGAAGAAGAAGAAGAGGTCATTGAGGCCGAGCCCTTAACTATTATTCCACCGATTATGTAATCGTGATTCCTCACCGATGAGGTTATTAAGTCTACTGGAAGTGAACAAAGTTGTTGTTGAGCAATCATTTGAAGAATCACAATGATCTGTACTGCAGAGCCTCTTTGTAGAAGATGTTATTGGTGAATCTACCAAGCCGCACAAAGTTGTTGTTGAGCAATCTGTTGAAGATATACAAAGCAGCTTCATCAAACTCGAGCCTCTTTGTAGTATCCATCAAGAACCACAAGAAATCATCGAACTCAACTCCTGTGTGGTAGTTGAAGAGGTGATTGAAGACTTGGTTGAAGACCACCCGCAAGTTTGGCAATAATTCGTGGGAAGAGCAGTCTGCCGCTAACCTCGCCGATGAGCATGTAAGTCGTGGGAACCAAGTGTGATACAGATGGAAGCAAGAGGGTACAAATGTACAATCACAAAGAACTCACCGACTTTCAAACATCTCAGTAGAGACCATGAATCTGCTTGTTGGAACCTTTGGAGGTCAACAAGCTCATCAAGTCGCTCTCAGAGATCTTTCATTCCCTTTGAGAGGCATGTGAAAGAGAGGAAGAAAACTGAAGATTATGTGGATCCCAAACTTCAGCAGATTGCTGATTATCTTCAATGGAAGTTTGGTTTCTACAAGAGACAAAAGCCAGCTGCTGAACCTATGACTGATTTTGAGGAATGGGCTTTTAACAAGTTGGGAGTAGAGAACTTGCTGGATCTGGTTGATACCACCTGCCGCAATCCGGGATCGATGTATCTATTTGATGAGCAACAGAAGGAGGAGGGTATTAAGTTTAGGGATCCAAGAGATGGAGATGATGACTCTTCCTCATCGTCTGACTCCAGAGGAGATTTCCCCTCCGGACCAGGAGGAACCAGTGGGGCTGCATTGATAAATGAAACTCCTGCACAACAGTCCACTAATACTGGTAAGTCTGCTGAGGGCCAGCAGACTGGAGAAATGGATGAGGATCTACAGGATCTCACCATGGATGATCTTGAAGCACTGATCAATGAAGGAATCACTTTGAGTCTTTGGTAGGTCGGGTGATGAACCCAAGACATTTCATGTTATAGAGCTCACACACAAAATAGAGATGAACAGTGAGGATTTGGATGGAGAAACAATTCATCGAATTTAATGAACCTAGTGCCACTGTAAGGTCCATTGAATATCAAGATGGATTTGACATTGAAGGCACTCTTACTAAAACTGCCATCATCCTGCACAAGATTGGTCACGCAGAAGGTTTTCAAGTGGAAAATGAGGCTATATTCAACCCACAGAGAACTGAAGAGGAGGTACAGGTTGCTGGGATACAAACAGCACCTGCACAAAGGTTGGAACAGGAGGTACAGGCTGCTGAGTCTCAAACAAAGACTGACACAGTTGGAACAAACTTTGGGTTTGGAGGAAACCCTGCTTTTGTTGAGGTCAGCTTTGTAGTGGAGCTGGCTGAGCCAAGACCATCTGTAGGGAAGGATAGTCGACAAGTCGCTGTTGATCAAGAAGAACAATTTACTGGACTATGACTACAAAGATGAAGAATTTCAAATTTTTTGAGAAGAAGAAGTTGCTTTGAGGAACTCCGCACAAGATCCGGTTATGGAAGACATTCTTGGTGCAATGGTTGAGGAAGGACCTCTCCTCGCGGGAGAGATTTGAGTAAAGCAATGGTCATCGCAGAGACAACAGCACAATATAGAGTTGAGGAGCTCACTGATGGACTCTACTGATAGTAGAATGGCTAGTGGAGTGCCAATTGAAGTGGTCAATGAGTTAAGAATCAAAGAAATGACATGCAACAATTAAGAACTCAATTGGACAGCAAGAACAGAGATTTGAAGAATCTGCAAGATGGTGAATGAGAATAGACAATCTGCGACACAAATTGCTTCAAATTTTGCATCCACTCAAAATGCTATGAATGACTTGATACTAGATGTCGTGGGTATCAAGGTTGGAAATCTCGCCAAAGACAAGTTTCTAAAAGACCAACTTATTTCTATCCATGAGAAACTTGACAAGCTTGCTGATACGCCTAAACCTGCTGAGCCTACTATTGTCAGCACAACAACAACTCGCTATGCTCGATCCCAAACTTACCGAAAGGATCAACAGACCGGAGGAGACATTGCAATCCAGATTACTTCTCTTGATACTAGAACTGGAACCATGGAAGGTCAAATGCATAGAGTGATAGTGTCACGAGAAGCAATTCATGGCCTTATATCCCGCTTTGTTGATGATGTCACTAAGGGAAGAGGGCCAATCACCGCAAAGAAAGGAGGTCAGCAAGACTCTTTGCACGTAAGAGATGGACAGATGATACAAATGCCTTCAGCAACTCAGACACTGGCAGAGTCCAACTCACTGATGATCTACTTAAACAGTACAAGAAAGAGTATTACAACAGGAGGAGACCTTATCATAACATGGGATTTCATGAAGGTCTTAACTCTTTCTTGAGTTTGAAATTTTGGGAAGCAAGAGTCAGAGCTTTAAGGGCAAGTAGAAGAAGTAGCAGAGGTGAAAAAGTGCTACCTATTACAAAGGCAAAGGACTCACTGGATGAATTCAAGGTGCTGTATATGAGGTTTGGATTCAGAGTGAATGACATCAATCTTGTCTCCTGCTCAAGCATGGAACTGTGGAAACAAGTCAATCCTTATATTGATTTTACACTAATTGAGAATGAATGGATGAGTCAAATGATAGAAGAGATCGAGCCTATCAAGAGCAAGTTTGAGAAGGCTAGAAGAGAAAGAGAAAAGAGACAATATATCAAAGATACTTATTATTCTTTATCCTTGTCGATCTAGTTTGTAATAACTAAAATGATTATAATGAGAATTGACCGAATTTGTCCTGCTTTTGTGTTTTATCTTTTGCTTTGTTTGATTAGGTGAGGTAGTGGCATCATCACCAAAAAGGGGGAAATTGTTGGACTTATTTCTTAGTTTTGATGATGAGTGTCATACTAGTCGTTATAGTGCAAAGGCAAAAGATGTCTAGATAAAATGTATAGGTTTATTGTAGTTTGATTCATAAATAGGTTTGATCAAACAAGCATCAGAATGGGTCGATTGATATCGCAGATCGGGTTAGGTCAAGAGGGGATAGATAGGAACGTTGGGTCGTCAGAACCTCTTGAAGACTCAAGACCAAGGCCGAGGGTTCAAACTCGATGAAATGAAGGCTAAGGGATCAAACTTAGTATTTAAAGTCAAGGATATGGAATCAGAATTTAGGCAAGTCTGTGATGACCTAAACTGATTACATATTACCTTGTGTAGAAGGTCTAAGTTCCACAAGTTGGATGATGTTTGGAACTTAGTTATATTTAAAATGATGTAATCTAACTTCACAAATAAAAGTTAGATAAAAGTAATCAGCTGCATTCTATTTTACAGACACAAATAAGATGTTCAAGAGATCGATTGGTATTATTACAACAGATCGATGAACTCCGCCGATATATACCTCGATTAATTCAAGATTATTTGAAGATTACATGGATAAGAATGTACCCAACTACCTCGACTTATCAAGCAAATCAAGGTGAGATTAAAAAGACGTTGGGATGATCCATATTTTTATCCATTGGATACAAGTCAAAGGTGGGATGATCGCGATTGTCAAAAAGTAATCCTCGACAAAGGTCATCCTATGAATAGTGATGATTGGTTAACAGATGGGACAAATACAAGGAACGGTCACATTTGAATTTCAAATGCAAGTCACATGCATTCCTACCTATAAATAAAGACTTTCAACTCAAGAAAAGAACGAAGAATTTTTGGGATAAACTTTAAGTGACAATACCGAAATAAAAACACCTGCCGATCTTACCGAGCTTAAGGTCATTGATCTAGTTATTTTCTTCAAGTGCATTCTGTGTTCAAGCTACATCAAGCATACACACTTGAAGACGCAAGTCAGCTTGATTACATCATCCTAATCAAGCCGCTGCAATTGAATCATTTATTTGATTCATTCTTTATTTTATAAAGAACTCTTGAAGACAAATGAAGCATCTCGTTAGGTGTGAAAGATCATTGTTTGTGGTGGAGCCGTGAAGAGGCAATCCTACCCTTCAAGGACCAAAGTGGAAGACTAAGGAGCAAACAATTCTACCTGCTCCCGGTTTCAGTTTGTGAAGCCATAGTCATTGGTGAAGGACAAACAACTTAGAATCTTTGTAACACTACATCAAAGATCTCTAGTGAATTTCCTCCAACATCACAGAGAAGAGTGGACGACAGATTACATCACCTGGAACCACTATAAAAATCGCCTACTTACTTTCTCGCTTACTTTCTGCACTTGTTTTATTTTACTCATCAACCTACTGAATCTAGCAACCTAAATCACACACCGCACTCAATGAGTATCTAATACTTAGTATCATATTTAACAACAAGTAATAAGGCTTAAATTTTGATTTTATTCTTCATTTGCACAAATTCAAAGAAACTCAACTATCGAGAGACTCATCGCTTATCAAGACCTTCATTGAAGTCTCAAAGCAGACTCTGAAGTATCGCCAGATTGAAGTTGCGTAATTTGTTAACTCCAAAGTTTTAAGTGTTAAGTTTATTCACCCCCCCCCCCTCTAAACTTAACCAAAGCCTTTTCAAGGGACCAACAGAAAGTGACACTGGTGTAAGTGGAATGTCGTTAGAACCACTTCAAGTAGTTGGTCAAGAGGGAATGGAAACAGAGACAGTTGCAAGTGCAGTGTCATTAGAACCTCTTCAAGAATGTGGTGGAGAGGGTGTGAAATAGAGACAGCTGCAAATGCAAAGGTGTCGTTAGAACCTCTTCAAGAAGGTGGTCAAAAGGGAGTGGCAACAAAGATAGTTGCAAGTGCAGATATTGAGCAACCAGTAATGGTTCCAGAGGTAGTCGAAGGAGCTGAAATAGGAGATGCATATGAGGTCGTGGTTGTCGGGTTTAGAACAAATTTTAGAGTTATCCGAGGTAATGCGTTTGCCTCAATTGTTGAACACATTCATGACGTGATACCAGCGTCACAAACCCCAATTGTTGAACCAGACGAGAGTAGTCAATGAGCCACTACAAGCATCAAATATTGGCCAAGCGATAGGTGGAGTTGTTAAGGGTGATTTTATACCTTTTATAAGGATATATTTTATGTCAATTTCCCCCATATTTGGATGTTTTTCATAGAAATCGAGCTTTATATTGAAATATTGAGCAAGTGATGTTTTTAATGGGTTAGTTGCAAAATTGTATGATTTATGTGTAAAATTGATGGTTTTATATTGATTTGGAAGATACTACATTTTGCAATGCTTTGATGTGTTGTAGGTACGTGTTTGATGCTCAAATGAAGATCAAAAAGAGATAAGAGTCGGATTTAATTGATGAAAAAGAGATAAGGATGGAATTGGCTAGAAGAAAAGAGATAGAGTTGAAGATTTCGAATTTGGATCTACCCAAGAACAAGTCCTGGCGTCCAAGTCCCGTCCGGCTGGATCAAGCGTCCCAGTGAAGAAAGTTGATTCAGAGAGTTTGGACACTGAGTGGACGGGCGTCTGAAGCAAGTCCAGAAGAATGGACGATCGTCCACAATTCCGGACGGGCGTCCACGGCCGACATGCTGAAAACCGACTTACTTTCCCTATAAATAGCAGCGCGATTTCAACCCTAAGAGACACATTATTGAGACCTATTGATACACAATCATTGGGAGAAAACCCTAGCGGCCCCCCTCTACTTCTTGTGAGGTCAGGGCGATTTTTATTGTTTTATATTCGTTTCTTCTGTTTCGTTTTGCTGTTTTGTGCTGAATGCTTGGAGGCTGAGCAATTGTTCAAACTATGTGAATCCGTTTCAGCAGGTTCTTTCTTTTCAAATCTAGATTTGTTTTGTGAATTTGATTAAAGTTGTATTTTTCCTATGCTTATGTGTTATGCAATCGATATCGAAAGATGTATTTCTATTTGATGTTTACCGTATGACGAGAGTCGGTGTAAACCCTAGATCACCATAGAAAAGATTGGATTTTTAACCTTGACATAACGAGAGTTGATAGGTTAGATTTCTAGGTTGCTAGATTGAGAGATCTTACACCTTGTTTTGAGAGCGTCAATCTTATATATCGAGAGATGTGAGATTGATAGACGAATTATCTACGAGAGTAGAAATTCATACCTTTGATAGGTGAACCACATCTTTAATTAAATCATCACAAGATAACTTTAGAGAGGAAATTAAGGGTTGCGGGATCGGTGGATTATTGTTTGTTCATCGTTTAATCACTATGATCATCTTCTTGTTTACTGTTTATTTTATAGCTTATAGTTTAGATTTCATTTTCGCTTTTATCCTTCTTGGCTTTGGACTGACAATCCTCTTTGCAGTTTATTTTATCGTTTTTAGTTTCGCTTTAGTAGTAACAACCTTAGGAAAATTAATGAACTAGATACCCCGATTCCCTGTGATCGACTCCGGTATTAATCGCTATGCTACGATCCCTACACTTGGGGAATACCGGATTTATAAATTTTATTACTTGTTGTTTTCATTACATAAAATCCATGACATGGAGCAACTCAAACTGAGAGTGCAATGACAGCAGCAGAAGCATCTGGGAGTGGTGGGGCAACAACATAGGCAGGTGAGGCCTCACATGATGTTGATGATAGTGATAGTGGTAGTGATGTGGAGGTAAACACTACTGTACTATTGAGGGATTGGGAGAAACATGATGGATATGGTTTGGTGAAGTTGAAGCCGGTATATTAATTTTTAAATTGTTCCATAATTTGAGCTCGGTTTTTTTTATATATCCTTGACGTTTCATTCGTTTAATTGTACAGGATCGGGGTGTTATAGGCTGTAACCAATACACAACTTCAATCATGTCTTGGAAGGTCGAGCATGAAAGCGAGGAAGTTCAGACAACGCTGAAGGCCAATCCATTGTACAGCTTGATAAAATCTTCTTACTGGCAAGCTAGTCGAGTTCTCATTTATGCATTTAATGAGAGGTGGCAACCAAAAACAACCACCTTCTACTTACCGTTTGGTGAGATGACTATCACACTTGATGATGTCCGTAGTATCACGAGGTTACTGGTTAGTGGAAAGGCAGTGAACTATGAGTTTCTGAAAGATGTCAACCCGGTACGCTTTGTGCGTGATCTTCTCGGTATTGATTCAGAGTTAGTGAGTACTGAGTTTAACCATTGTGGTGGGTCAAGGGTGTCGAGAAGTTGGCTGAAAAACAATCTTGTGGGTAAGAGTGGACAGAATGGAATCACAGTTGATCAAGCTGTATGGGGATATCTGTTGTACTTGTTGGGGTGTAACCTTTTCCAAGACCTGTCTAGAGACCAGATACGTGTAGCGTATCTTCATTTTTTGAGTGATTTGGATTCAGTGCATGAGTGAGCTTAGGGTGTTGCGGCACTTGCGCATCTGTACCGGCAACTTTCACAGGCAAGTGTGATGACGGTTGCGGGAGTGTCCGGTTACTTAACACTCTTGGAGGTATAATCGTATATTTTAATTTATTTGGGTTTTGATGGTTTTCGTGAATACTTTGACAACTTTTTGAGTACTTGTATATAGGTATGGATTTATGAACATTTTCCAAAATTACGCCCCCCATAAACAGTGCATACAAGGAAGGAGAGATGCCTCTGTCGATGAAGTAGAAACCTATTGGAGGAATGAAGGATGCAATTGCGGTGACTGCACTATGTCATTTGAGAGAGGATTTGGACTTGATGAAGGCGCGAGATGTAAGTCGGTTCGTTGGATATTAATGTTCAATCTTGTTGAGTTTTGGCCATAACTGTTGTTTCATTGTTGCAGGTTGTATGGAATGCATATGAAAAATCCAGAACTTTGTCCACTAACGACATATGTTGGTATTACGGGTATATAAGAACACTAGACATAATTGAGCCTTATCACCCCAACCACATCGTCTCGTCGCTTCGGTCATGTCCAAGCCGATCCACAAGACCCAATCCTCCGACAAAAGAAGCGGGAGTTCGAAAAGAAAATGTTTTCGCTTACACACCATATGACGACACATTCCATAATTATTTTAATCATCCGTGCACAACAAGAACGGATGCGAAAGGCTAGATTTGAGTGGGAAACCACTATTGAATACATGACGTGGTATCGATCAGTTAACGTGCGTCGACTATCGGGTGTGAGCAGACATATATGATATTTGAGAGAGGTATGAATAATTGTGTTTACCAATTTGTTGTTGTGCTTTCCATTGAGTAAATACATAATTTAAATTATTTTGTATTTCCATATAGGATGAACAAAGCAAGATGAAGGTTATAAGCGCGATAGATGATGCCATGCAAAATCAGTTGAAGAAGAATAAGAAAGATATGGTGAAGGTATTGGGAATGGCATACGAGTTCTTAGTAACCGGAGTATTTATCTCGGATGTTCCGGTGGACGTAGAGGTAGAAGAATAAGGGGCAGATGAAGATGATCCAGAAGCAATACCAGCCAAACGTTTAAGGGCATCAAATAAAAAGAAAGGTGAATGTAGGGGTAGGAGAACAAGGGCCAGATGAACATGAGCCAGAAGGAAGAGCAGCCAAACGTTCAAGGGCATCGACATCGAAGAAAAAAAAAGTGATTGTTAGATGTTACTTTTATGGAACACTTAAACTATTACTTTTTGACTTTCCATTTGGATCATGTTTTCGTTTCATTTCAGATAGGATAATGCTCTCTGTGATTCTTGTTTGTCTTTATGATGAAATTTGGATTTGTATGGAGTTTGTTTGTGTTTAGGATGTATCATTGAATTCGTATGGGTTTTTGATTGTGTTTGCAATTGAAACTTGAGGTTGTTGGTTTGAAATGCATGCAACGTGAAAAACATTGACGCTCATAATACAATAAAACATCAAATGTGGGGATGTCTTGTACAACGTCAGGCACTTCGACGTTTAAACTACAAATTAACATCAGATATGAAGACGTTACGAGCTCGTGGAGGTTTATCCTTGTGGAACTCTATGTTGCCCATAATGTCGCGCACATTTGACATTATAAATAATAATAAACGTCCAATTTATCGACGCGTTTGGGCGAGACATCGCCGTTTGACGCGTCTGTAACATTGTAAAATGTCGGATTGTTCGGCGTGTTGAGTTCCAATGTATCATAGGCTATCGGAACCACAACGTCATTCATTGTGGACGTTTTGTGGAAAAACAACGCCAAATCACCGACGTTACGACTTCCAAGAAGATTTAGCCATTTGTCTCTCAAGGCGCCGGTGATTGGGATGTTATAAATAATATGAACGGCAAGTTCATCGACGTTTTCCCGAACGCCACTGTTGGACGCCTCAGTAACAACATAAAATGTCGGTTTGTTCAACATGTTGAGTTCCAAAGCAGTTATAGGCTCACGGAACCACAACGCCGGACCATTTGACGCTTTGGTGGACAAAAGACGCCATACCACCGACATTACGACATCCGCATGTAATTAGCCAATGTCTCTAAGGACGCCGGTGATTTGGATGCTATAAATTATACTTAACGCTTAAATTATCGATGTTATTGACCACGCCGCTTATGTTGACGCTCATGGAAACTTAAAATGTCGGTTTTTCCGACGTTTCGAGGTTCATAATAGGGACTACAACATAAACATAAACACTCGACAAACCAAAAAAAACGTACAACATTACAAGATAAAAACTCGACAAACCAAAAAAAACATACAACATTACAAAACACCTTACAAATGTTTATCATGAAGCGTTATCAAAACACCTTTACAAAAGATTCCATCAAAGTCAATAATGACGGTTCAGCAAAATACACAACCAAGGACTTGTCATCGACAATCCATCAAGAAAAATACACAACAAAGGACTTGTCATCGACAATCCATCAAGAAAAATATGCAATCCATCAAGGCAAAATATACAAAACAAGGCCATAACGTCACTAATCTAAGTCCATATGATTCGACAGGTAATGATTGTTGTCCTCGACAACCCATGAAGTGAGTCTATGAGAAAAATTTCTCAGCCCATTCACTTGCTTCTTGTGTAGTAAACTTATACCAAACCTTAGGCACCCTAGGCATTTGACAAGTATCTCTCATAGTCAGACGAACGAAATCATTCCATTCGCACAAACCCGCCCATATATGATTAGGGGGCCAAACGGCAGGTTTTCTGAAACTTGGGAGAAAAGTTCAAGATCCATGCGTTTTAGAAAATATGGTTAATAAACACCATACACGCTGCACACTTTGCCCAACCAAGGTAGCTTTCAAAGTACTTATCCGATCCGCACGATCCTACTTCATGATCAATCGACGTAAATGCATGTATCATAAAACAATCGCATGCCCCCCAAATAATGATGTTCCTTGTTTGCAATCAATTCTTCTTTCAATGCTTTTCTTCGCCAGAGCCCATTCTTCATCATGATGACCTAATGCTTTTGCTATGACTTTATAACCATAATTTCCATCGAGTAACATCATCAATCGAGGATATGTGATCATGAACTTGTTC